>NMRB01000852.1:139117-264704 GCA_002633025.1 Notospermus geniculatus
GAGGTCTTCTGCCCCCCCCCCCCCGCCCAGGACAACTTGAGCTAAAAATACGCCGCCCTGGACGACGAGTACTTACTCAATACTGTAAAAAAATCAACATGTCACAGGCCTACAGCCGCGTTTATTGCCAAAAGATGGCAGCAAAGTTCTAGCGGACCAATACAAAGAAAAAAATTGCAACCAACCATGAATGGGTCCGCTGCGCTGGATAGGCATTGAACTGGCCGTAGCGGCGTAGTGACATCTATTTGTCGACTGACTGACACTCCTAATATTTAATTGGACCAAATGGCGGGAATTTTGCATGTTCTCGTATTTAGCCTACCGTACAGTACATGTAGTCGAGGCGTGTCCAACGAGGTTGTATCATCCATCCTGTCGGATTTATGACATTTTAAATTCCCGCTCATCACATGCATTGCATTCAGTAGCAAAATCGGAAAACATGATTTAGTTGCATTCTTGCTCATCGTCGGCATTTCTCGGTAACTCTCTCGGGACTGTTCGGTAATAGCGGCCGAGTGAGTGCTTCGTTCTTGGTCTCGTACCACTCCGCAGGCTACCATGGCTACACCAAAATAAATAACTGAAACACACAGTTTTGTTTTTACAACTTTTTAAAATTTTACTCACAGTCAAGGGATGTATGGTTACAGACAGCCCCAGAAGGTAATGTCATGACAAATTTACGTAATTTTTTGCAAAATATACATACACATTATTGTGGTAGCAACCAGCCCCACTTTAAACTACCTCTCAAACCAGAGGTACATGTAAAACTGAAAGTAGGCAACTCATGAAAAACACTTTTAGGTGTCTCAAGGAATAAGTACTTCTGCCCAACCTGTCAAAATACATCAAGTAAGAAAACGTTCTCCTGGATCATATGAATAAAGACTAGCAAATGCTTTTACTTCAACTTTGTACAGCATTGCTTAGTGCATTTGCATTGCAAAATTCAAGTAAAAGCATTTACTAGTCTTTATTCATATGACCCAATGTATCAAGACGCATACACTAGTTGTTCTTGTGTTCTAGTGTTTCCAACCACTGTTGCGATTAACAAAGTTAAAGAGGCTATTTCGTTACTCGAACCATTGAGGCGACCACCCCTTCAGAGTGCAGAGTGCATTCTAGGGAAGCTTTTCTGAGCCTTCCCATTTGTGAAATTGAAAATAACCATCGTCTATTACTTACCCGACAGAGAAACGGGCAAAACGTGACTGTTCTAATTTTATCACGCCCTCTAGTGATGCAAGTGGAAATTACATTACGTCTTTATCCACCATTACCAACTCGCTAATAAGAATCGGGGGAAAAGTTAAAAATGAAAATGTACAAAAGTGTCACAAGTGTTACCAGCTGCATTTACAAAAACAATCACCAACATGGTGTCACTGTTGAGTGCAAANTTCGACAACATCTCGCCAGCAACGAGAATCGTGGAGTTCGAACTGTCTGCTGTGGACACGAAACGAATCATTGAAAAATGTAGAGCTCATGGTATCAGATTCAATGGATACGTCTCGGCTGCTGTTGCCAGCGCAACCGCGACAATGCTGAGGGTAAAATGTGGTGTAGAGGATGACAAGTTACAACTAAAGACCGCATTCATGGCGAATCTTCGACGGTTTGCGAACCCACCGATACCAGCAGAACAGATCATGTGTGTAACTACCTTCATCACACTGGATAAGGATGTGCCAGCCTTTGCAAGTTACAGCCCGGAGAAGTTCTGGGAACTCGCCAAGCAGTGCCATCGTAATGTCCATCAGGCATTCACCGACAACCGTCACATGTCTGAGGCCAGGTCTATTGCTTTCGGCTTCTTGGACGACCTACCAGGAGTCTTAGAGCATCTTTCGCATTCAGAATTTACCTACTACATCTATTACACAACCAACAGAGGTGCTTTTGACATCAAACCACCAGAGGATAGCGGCGAGAATGCGGTGACTTTCGAAGGAACGTATTGGGCTACAGCTGAACATGCCATCAACGACGCCCTGTTTGTGCCTTCATGTGTGACCGTCAATGGCAAGTTTATGTTCAGTTTGGCTTACTACACGCACAAGACAACCGAGGAGAATGCAAAAGAATACTGTGACATGATTAAGGACGTGATGTTGAACATGGCAAATTATTAAGCGCAAAGAGTATCTGCTTCAGGCATCTGTGCCAGCGTAACCTCTTCCTAAACCAGTTTGTTTAGGTCTGTACAAGAGAGGAAATCAAGAGGAAACAGTCCATCCGCTACTCAAATGAGCAATGCTCAAATGACAGGATGTGGAATATTCTTGACAATGGCCAAACATGCAAAAGAGAGTAGCGACGTCGACAGGGTTAAGCCCCCGTCACATACCCACTCCGGGGCCCGTACGGCGAGTAAAAACAGACATTTTGGCCAATTTCTACGGTGCCCAGTTTGATCTAGTCTAATTTCCGCTTTCAATTGAGGCGATTTCGGCATAATTCATCTTAGATCCGAGTTTCAGTCTCTAAAATCCGCAGCAAGCCGCTGGGTGGGGAAAATCGTACGGGGCCAGTGCATTTGTGACCTTGGCTTTTTTAGGACAATAATTCTCTATCACTTTTAGGGTACCGTTATCTCTTCCAGTTCGCCTGGAGGGGAAGATGTGCCACGAGAACATGATCAAAAGGTGGTTTCTCTGGGCAACGTCAACGGTCTGAGTAGGCCTACGTCAGTGGTTGTCTGAGGCCACGCCATTGAACCAAACAATCTGTCGTGGACACCAACCCATAAAACGATAAACAAAACTGCGTGAATTCCCGATGCAAAAATTATGGGTGCCGGTAGCGCAAATCATTATCCTTTAGAATTCTCGTTTTTTTACTCCCCACTTTGATGAGTTATAGGCCAACATAATACCGTAGGCCGATTGCGTTTGGATCTCGGCAGGCCTGTATTATTAGGGAATTTAAGAAATCAAACGATAAACGTTAACTTTACGACAACGTTATTTTTTGTACCGAAAATGCAATATAAAATTTTGTGAATGTGTAGTATGAAAAATAACGTTGTCGTAAAGTTAACGTTTATCGTTTGATTTCTTTAAGTCCCTATTAATATTACACTGGAAAAAATATTTTCTAAATCACAAGAAAAATTACAGATTTTCTTGTCTCACTCCCAAGAAAGTAAGAAAAAATAAGAAAATATTTTTTTGCAGTGTAAAATGTAGGCCTATAGGCCTACGGCATGCGGGCCGACAGTTGCTTATACGGCAAGACGCAATATATTCGAGAGGTTAAGAAACCGCTCCGCTAACGCCACAACAATAACGCTAACGCTATTTCTGACGTGCTTGCAATGTAAAAAATAACGTTAGCGTTAGTGTTACCGTTAGCGGAGCGATTTCTTAACCTCTCGATTGTCACACAGTGTTCGCTTACATCATGCAACCTTGACTTGTAGTGGTAATAGGCGAGGCCTATGATGCAACCGAATAGACATTTGCTTAGCTGTGAAATTTGGCGACTTGTATGAACATATCGGTCGCCGACACTTCAGCCCACGCCAAGACTGCCAAAGCGGCGGGCGCGTGAGTGGCGCCATGTCTTGCGTTCACCCATCTGGTAGGCCTAGGCCTAATTCCCTTATCAATGGTGGGCCTACTTTTTCTTTGCCTCTCATGCTTGTCACTTACTATGTAGCTTACTTTTCCAATATTAAACAGACAAATAAAACTTAAATTTAATGTTTGGCGGAACGCGTCAATTTTTCAAGTTTTGCTGGCATGAATCTCACATGAAGGCATCGTACCGGTAGGCCTTACAATATACCGGTATACATAAATCAAGACGACAGGGCCGTATTTAGCGGGGGAGGGGGGGGGCTAGGGGGCAGTTGCCCCCACAGCCAACCAAAAAACGTGATTTTCATGCAGATTCTGGGCAAAGAGATCAGAGGTCTTCTGCCCCCCCCCCCGCCGCCCAGGACAAGCTAAAATAGGCTACGCCGCCCTGGACGAGTAGCCTACTATAAAACATGAGACGAGTACTTACTCAATACTGTAAGCACCAAATCAACATGTCACAGGCCTACAGCCGCGTTTATTGCCAAAAGATGGCAGCAAAGTTCTAGCGGATCAATACAAAAGAAAAAAATTGCAACCAACCATGAATGGGTCCGCTGCGTTAGGCATTGAACATGTTGAATTGAACTGCCGTGCGTAGCCTACAGGCCCTAGTGACATCTTTGTCGACTGACTGACTGACAACTCCTAATAATTGGACCAAATGGCGGGAATTTTGCATGTTCTCGTATTTAGCCTACCGTACAGTACATGTAGTCGAGGCGTGTCCAACGAGCTGGCCATGGTTGTATCATCCATATTCCTGTCGGATTCATGACATTTTAAATTGTTCCCGCTCCGGGGAAAATCACATGCATTGTATTCAGTAGCAAAATCGGAAAACATGATTTAGTTGCATTCTTGCTCATCGTCGGCCTTTCTCGGTAACTCTCTCGGGACTATTCGGTAATTGCGGCCGAGTGAGTGCTTCGATCTTGGTCTCGTACCACTCCGCAGGCTACCATGGCTACACCGAAATAAATAACTGAAACACACAGTTTTGTTTTTACAACTTTTTAAAATTTTACTCACAGTCAAGGGATGTATGGTTACAGACAGCCCCAGAAGGTAATGTCATGACAAATTTACGTAATTTTTTGCAAAATATACATACACATTATTGTGGTAGCAACCAGCCCCACTTCAAACTACCTCTCAAACCAGAGGTACATGTAAAACTGAAAGTAGGCAACTCATGAAAAACACTTTTAGGTGTCTCAAGGAATAAGTACTTCTGCCCAACCTGTCAAAATACATCAAGTAAGAAAACGTTCTCCTGGATCATATGAATAAAGACTAGCAAATGCTTTTACTTCAACTTTGTACAGCATTGCTTAGTGCATTTGCATTGCAAAATTCAAGTAAAAGCATTTACTAGTCTTTATTCATATGACCCAATGTATCAAGACGCATACACTAGTTGTTCTTGTGTTCTAGTGTTTCCAACCACTGTTGCGATTAACAAAGTTAAAGAGGCTATTTCGTTACTCGAACCATTGAGGCGACCACCCCTTCAGAGTGCAGAGTGCATTCTAGGGAAGCTTTTCTGAGCCTTCCCATTTGTGAAATTGAAAATAACCATCGTCTATTACTTACCCGACAGAGAAACGGGCAAAACGTGACTGTTCTAATTTTATCACGCCCTCTAGTGATGCAAGTGGAAATTACATTACGTCTTTATCCACCATTACCAACTCGCTAATAAGAATCGGGGGAAAAGTTAAAAATGAAAATGTACAAAAGTGTCACAAGTGTTACCAGCTGCATTTACAAAAACAATCACCAACATGGTGTCACTGTTGAGTGCAAACAAGATTTAATGGTAGTACAATTTTACAAAACAATTAATATGCCCCAAGAAATCTTCTGATCAAGGAAATTCAGGCTGTTCCGGTCTAGGTCAAGGCACCACTGCGCATGCCCAATGGCAGTCAGTGTGGTAAAGTGAAAGT
Organism: Notospermus geniculatus; assembly: GCA_002633025.1. Classification (NCBI taxonomy): domain Eukaryota; kingdom Metazoa; phylum Nemertea; class Pilidiophora; order Heteronemertea; family Lineidae; genus Notospermus; species Notospermus geniculatus. Next base: position 144,666 of record NMRB01000852.1, read on the forward strand.
ATCAGCCCCTGTCGTTCATGAGGTAGTAGGTTCGAACTCTAGTATCCACTGCCCTCTCACGCGGTTGACCTTCTTTCACTCCACAGGCTTTATTCTGGAGCTCAAGTTGATTTCCTCCTGGTTTTACAATGAAGTCCAATATTGGCCGTCCCCACTTCAATATTTTCCATACAAGTCCCAATGATTACCGAAACAATTTCAACAACACAAGAATGAAATGGAAAAAAAACTTGGGCCTGCCAATCCGAAGACAATGCGGAGAAGTAGCAACTTCTTCAGTGGTCCGACTTGAAGGATCCAACTCCCGGGGAATGAGTAGCTTTGAATGCCATGAAGTGTCTGAAAACACCACTAACGCTGGGCACGTCTCTCTCAGTACTAACACACAATCAGAACACAAACACCTCGTACATGCAGCTTGTGCATGACTGTGTCCAAAAGGTTTTGATTTTACGCTCAGAAACAAAACAATGCCGATAAGAAAACGAAACTTACATGTAGATCACAATACCTAATTCAGGTTCCTTTCATTCCGTAATTCCACCCACTTCGTAACAGGCCGAGGGATTAAAACCAGTAATCAGTCACTAAACATTTCTAAACAGTATTTTGACAAGCAATGTCGTCTTGAACCTAACGAATGATCTAATGAAATCACACTTTGGAAATGGTGCAATAGGTATTCATTGTTATTGGTGGAAATACATGTAGAGACGCTGAGTCCGAATTATATTATCCATGTTACCAAGAATATTTTGATTTTGATATTTCAGCATTTCAACAAGATCCCAGAGGAGACTGTTGAAGATAAGAAAACTAACACAAATAACCAGTTTCCACAACATAAACTACAAATTTACGTCTTCCATGACTGCATGCAATCTTCACAAATAATTTCACTTTCTACAATCACAGACAAGATTAAAGATTGTCTACAACAAATTATGCGGGGGGGGGGGCAAGACACATATCATTTCTCTGCCAATTTGATTGGTCCCATTTGGCCCAGTCTACAGGATCACTTGGCTTGTTCCCCGGTTCTGATTTATACTGGTTCCCGTCTTCGCCACCCCACTCCCGCGGCGCTATTTTCCCTTGTTAATGAGCGCCACAGGAGTGGAGCGGCAAAGATTACAACCAGTCCTAGTTCTGATCTGAGAGAAAGGGAGTGACACAAAGGTGTCGAGGTTGAACTTAAAATAACAGACAGAATGTGTTTGAGCTTTAGAGTTTGAAGGGGAAAATCTCGAAGATTCATTGACTTGGCCTACAAGCAGGCAGAACCACATTACCGGTATATGGAATAGGATGACTCACCAAGGGGGAAATTTCTCATTTGAATATTTCACTAGGTGAATAGTAGCAGGCAATGAGTGCCCTTCAAGTTCTAGATACTACAGTGTTGCACTGTTAACCTCAAAGGTTAAAGCGGGTGATCCACTGTTGCGATTTTGGCTTGAGACGGGGTTGCGTTCCCTTGCGATTACCTTATAAGGACTTCCGATTGCCATATAAGGTAACCGCAAGGGAACGCAACCCCGTCTCAAGCTAAAATCGCAACAGTGGATCACCCGCTTAAGGATATAACTTGGATTACATGAAGTGACTGGACAGAGACGGGATCTGACCCGTCCACTCAAGCCTAGAATGAATAAATACTCTACCATACTATACAATACCATTGTGACTTACATTTTCTATGTACAAAATGTATAAAATAGAAATCTCCTTTTAAACTTTAATACACAATTACTACAAACAATGCTCCAACTAAGGGTTTAGACTTGGAGCAAAACATAGCTTCGAAGATAATCACTCTACGATCATGAATATCGGAGATCACCATTTACGTTGCTTCCAGCAAAAAACGCATCACGTCATTTCCACGGGTTCTGATGGCTGTCAGCTCTTGGAGTCTGATGAATAAAGAGCTGAAAAGGGTGAGAGAATGATGAACCATGTTTGGTCTAAACTTACCTAACAGAGTCCAGTTCACGTTTAAGAACAGAAATCTATGTCACCATTCACAAACTTCTTCTATATATTTTAAATTTTTAATGGGTTTGCAACTTATAAAGCATTGAAAAACAGTATGTACTTGTACCACCCACACACCTCACGGAGCGCGGTCAAAATGACACGAATTTTGAAGCCAATTCCCAAAGTCATTTAGAAAGGAGAGACGACATCATTGAAGCCGTCTTCATAACAAAATTGAAGGCAATCACGTTTATTTACGTCACCATCTGACATCACATTAAAGTCACATGGTAACTGCTACACATAGTTTGTAACTTTATAAATATTTCACAAAAATATGCCTATAAATGACAAAAGTCTGCAAGTTCCACCATGAAATCTTCCCGTAGTCATTGGAGTTGTTCCGGTGTGAATGCACTTCACCAACAATCTGAAATTCTGGGCAACCTACAACTGGATTCACATGAAGCAAGAATCAGCCATGCATTTTAAACAGCACTGAATATAAATGTACAACACTTTCTGGTCAACCTGGAATGGAATAGACTCTAGAACTCCTGTCATGTTTGGTAATGAGCAGCATTATGCCGATACAAGTCATTTTCCATGAGGAATTCTTCAGGTGGCTCCCCCTGGTGCCTGCGAGCGTGGAATGTCGAGAAAGTGTTCGAATGAGCAGGGTGCGTACTATCAGCGTAAGGATAACATGCCGGATCATCATTAGGGGCTCCGTCCAAATCATCACGACTTGAAAACCCTTGATCATATTCGAAATAATGCACAGTTCCACTCTTTCTATTCAAATTCGTCGTATTTTGTGGCGGTGGTCCTGGAGGCACCGCTGGAACTGGTACTTTATACATGAGCCTCGCATGCGGATCAGGTAGAACTTGTCTGGTAATGTCACTGACCGCATACGCCCCCTCATCTATAGTAGCATATTCATTCTCCTCTTCATATCCATGGTCGCTATGGCGGTTATGCGAATTAACAGAGCGTCTAGGGGCCTTGTAGCCATCATTGTAATAATTTTGTATGCGTGGTGACTCCTTGTAACGACTACCTGTAGTAGTTCCAGTGTCCTTGTAATGCACGGATGCAGGCAGTGTGCTGCATGCAGCCGCCTTGTTACAAGTATCATCTGGATAGGACTCCTTGTACGGATTAGCCATTAATGTTTTTGTGTCATCATGGTGCACGGAACTTCCACCATTTTTAGTTGGACCAAGATGGAGTGACGCAATACGACTTCCCTGGATCTCCATGACGACACGCCGACCTTTCGGATCGTCATCTTGGATCAGGTTCTGTGGCTGGGAGCCATTACGTAGTAATGTTTCTTGAGTATCTTTTTCGTGAGCATTAACATTACGTGGTTTGGAGGACTTGGAACCATACCTGAAAAAGAGAGAGGAATGTCGTCTTCAGCACCAGCAAAAAACATGAGTTCGTGATATTAAGTGGAATCGCAATTCACTCACAAAGCCAACACCAGACATGCCAGAGCGACTGCAAACACACAGTCTCTACAGTTCCAGCGAAATCCACAAGATGGAGACACATTATCAATACCCTCGAAACCTCTGAAATCATTGAAACGCATTAATATCAGGAAAGATGGCGCCACCTGCATCTTTCACATTGACGTTGAAACTGAAAAGTCAACTTTGCTTTTCATGGAACAGTCATCTACTTTGTATCTTGCTGTGCAATAGTTTAGCGATGGAAACAATAAACTAATTTGAATTTGAATTTGAATTGTACTTACTTTCGGTACAACAGCAGTACTATCACAGCAATGAGTAGGAGCACGATAATGGCTGAGAGAACACCAACAATTATTCCTGAAAACGAACGTTTCATGTGTTAATAGCATAAACCGAATGCGAAGGAACTGAAAGTGTCATCAAAGAATAGAACATAAAGCTAAACATTCCAGGTGATATTACGAAGTACTTCTCTACTCTCTAAACGAAGAGCAAGCGTGAATTTTCATCAAAGCTTGACTCTCCTCTACTTTTCTACTTGATCTTGTTGACGCTCTGCAAAGTCGTAGTCTACATTGAGATTACATAACTTCAGAATACTAAACCGTCAGAGCAAGAAGAATGAAACAGAACGAAAGATTGTTATGTTCCATTGTTCTCAAGAAAAAGGACTTCTTATGAAATACGTTAGAATTATTCAGACGAAATGTTAGTGGAATAAGGCTAATCCTTTTTAGGTCTTACATAAGTCAAAAGGAGCTAACGGCACGAAGAGTAGAATTGGGCGAGGGAAACTGTAGGGTGTATACGACGTGCAGAGTTAATGCTGAGAAGCCAATACTGCCCTACAATGGAAGACTGCAGTATCTGCATATTGCAGTCTTCGTTTGGAGGCAGCATATCTCCCTTGTTTTAGGTGGCAGCTCTGAATAATTTTGCCAGAAAGGACAGCAGTATCTACTGTTGTTATTGCACACCTACATTGTCCACTTCACTGAATAGGAAAGGCTGCAGAGGCTGTAAAAGGGAAGACTGCAATATGCAGATACTGCAGTCTTCCATTGTAGGGCAGAATAGAATACCTGCCATTTTGGTTATGATTTTGTGTTATAAATGAGATGGACACATTGGTAGGACAGTAAGCATGTAGTTATATAAGCCAAGGTAGAATACAATGCAGCAGCTTAGGACGAGCTACTCAGCAGGGCCTATACTGATCACTCTGGCAGGGGTTAATCATCATCGTTGACCTGAACGTGTCCAACGTTTTGAATCCTAGTTACACAATCGAACCAACACAATACCACCCTCACTGGTTTGCATGCAAAAACAACCCAAATGAATTGAAGGTTCTCAAAAGAAACGAACATCATGCGGAATCCGAAAGAGCATTCTACTGTTTTATACTTTTATCAAAAGGTGGAGACACGTGGTTACAGAATTAACTGCGGGATTACCATGCATCTAGCTGGGTTTTCAAAAAGAAACTAGTATACTTTGCATTCAGGGAAAAGCATCACACACACACTTCAATATATCATTTTGGTATGATATTGGATAGTGCTATGGAAATAAATGGGCCTTGTCATCACCGTTTCTCTCTCATAGTCAGATAGAAGAAACTAAGGGACGTGATTTTCCTTCTATGTCGAGATGAAACCGCCTAGTCTTCATAAGGTCCTCTCCTCATGGTCCTGGAAGGGACACCATGCCAGGGAAAGAAGATTTGGGGTGTCTTTCTTTTAATCCCCTCCTCGTAAACTTTTGTCATATACTTTTGATGGTTGTGAAAGAAGAATGAAGATGGAGGAATGATAAGACTTTCAAAAGGATGGATGACCGAATGAGTTATGGAATCATCTGTAAAAACACTGCTCCATGTATTCTCCATTACTCTACTTATCCAATACATGCCAATATTACCTATGAACATGGGACTCAACATCTCTTGGGTGTGGTTGGTGAATCTCGTGTCTTCTGAAGGATTTGGGGGACGTGTGGTGGTCACATCAGATTTACCTAAGCAGAAACATGCAAGCAACATAAAAAGACATAGACAGGCAAATAGGGAAAAGCCAGGTTGACTACAAGTTGAAGAACAGTATCTTGGATAAAAAGACAATGCCCAACTGAACTCGGGAGAAGTTTCTTTATGCATCGCTTCTCCTTGATCAGTGGACATCCTTTTTTCATCCAGGTGAAGAAAAGAAGAATTTACATGACTTCACAATTTATTACATTACATGACAACTTGGGACAACTGCCATAGAAAATACTGCACATCTAAAATCCGTTGATTCCTACGTGAAATAAATCACATCGTATCGTGTCCATAGGTTCTAGCCACGGGGGATGCCACAAAACACCAACATGCACCAAGATCGACTGAGAAGTTTTTCTAAATGTTCGTTCAGATCTCTTTATGTCCTCACAGGTTGTATTTCATACTTGAGATGAAGGCATCAATTAATTATTCAGAAGTGGTTCAAGTTATTGATACTCGGTGTAGTGGAGGACATGCCGTTGCATAGAATGAACACACTGCATTGACTTCCTGTTAACACCGTACAACAGGGAAACGTTTAACCCTCGGTTTTATTTTATGCCCATGGCAAGTGTTACAGCGGTCACTGGAGTAGAAACAACTGTGTGACTTCCATCACCGACACTATGGGTTTGATTCCCAGCTTGACGTCCTCATACTAAAGAAGTGATTCTCTTTTACAGGGAAAGTCTTTTTGATGGGGATGCCTTGCATCGATCTCAAAACCTATCCAAGTGGCCAAAGGGTATATCATTTGAAACTGGCTGCAGTGAGCAGAGCTGTGAGGAATTCAAGCCGATTCAAAGCCAGGCCGGGTAGTTTAAGAATTCCAGTTCAGAATGAGAGAAGTCATTTCCACCGTTCTCATGCTTGGCGAAGATTGATGTGTGCAAAGAGATGCTACTGAGAAAAGCATAGAAGGAATGGCATGAAGTAGACCACAGTATGAGGAATAATGTCGACCTTCTCATTCACATTTTAAAAACTAAACTTGAAATTGAATTTGAACAACTGCAGGCAAGGCAATGAAATATTCAAGAGAAATCAATGTATGCAAATCTAGAATATACATGTACAGTACAAAACTCCAATTTGCATTCTCACATTCATGGCACTTGACAAACAACCACCATCGGGTACAAAGTAAATTACTGATACACCAAGGGTTACATTACGTAGTAATGTTTCTTGAGTATCTTTTTCGTGAGCATTAACATTACGTGGTTTGGAGGACTTGGAACCATACCTGAAAAAGAGAGAGAAATGTCGTCTTCAGCACCAGCAAAACATGAGTTCGTGATATAAGTGGAATCGCAATTCACTCACAAAGCCAACACCAGACATGCCAGAGCGACTGCAAACACGTAAACACAGTCTCTACAGTTCCAGCGAAATCCACAAGATGGAGACACATTATCAATACCCTCGAAACCTCTGAAATCATTGAAACGCATTGAAATCAGGAAAGATGGAGCCACCTGCATCTTTCACACTGACATTGAAACTGAAGAAGTCAACTTTGCTTTTCATGGAACAGTCATCGACTTTGTATCTTGTTGTGCTACACTTTAACGATGGAAACAATAAACTAATTTGAATTGTACTTACTTTCGGTACAACAGCAGTACTATCACAGCAATGAGTAGGAGCACGATAATGGCTGAGAGAACACCAACAATTATACCTGAAAACGAACGTTTCATGTGTTAATAGCATAAACCGAATGCGAAAGAACAAAGTGTCATCAAAGAATAGAACATAAAGCTAAACATTCCAGGTGTATTACGAAGTAGTAATGTAAACGTCTCTACTCTCTAATGGAAGAGCAAACGTGAATTTTCATCAAAGCTTGATTCTCCTCTACTTTTCTACTTTTCATAGTCTACTTTTTCTACTTTTCATAGAGATTACATAACTTCAGAATAATAAACAGTGAGAGCAAGAAGAATGAAACAGAACGAAAGATTGTTATGTTCCGTTGTTCTCAAGAAAAAGGACTTCTTATGAAATACGTTTGAAGCATTCAGACGAAATGTTAGTGGAATGAGGCTAATCCTTTTTAGGTCTTACATAAGTCAAAAGGACCTAACGACACGTATAGTAGAATTGGGCGAGGATTATTAAATGGTGAAACTGTAGGACCTACAACGTGCAGAGTTAATGCTGAGAAGCCAATAGAATATATGCCATTTTGGTTATGATTTTGTGTTATAAATGAGATGGACACATTGGTAAAGGACAGTAAGCATGTAGTTATATAAGCCAAGGTAGAATACAATGCAGCAGCTTAGGACGAGCTACTCAGCAGGGCCTATACTGATCACTCTGGCCGGGGCTAATCATCATCGTTGACCTGAACGTGTCCAACGTTTTGAATCATAGTTAACTATCGAACCAACACAATACCATCCTGCACTGGTTTGCATGCACAAACAACCCAAATGAATTGAAGGTTCTCGAAAGAAAGGAACATCATGCGGAATCTGAAAGAGCATTCTACTGTTTCATACTTTTATCAAAAGGTGGAGACACGTGGTTACAGAATTAACTGCGGGATTACCATGCATCTAGCTGGGTTTTCAAAAAGAAACTAGTATACTTTGCATTCAGGGAAAAGCATCACACACACACTTCAATATATCATTTTGGTATGATATTGGATAGTGCTATGGAAATAGATGGGCCTTGTCATCACCGTTAGTCAGACAGAAGAAACTAAGAGGCGTGATTTTCCTTCTATGTTGAGATGAAATCGCCTAGTCTTCATAAGGTCCTCTCCTCATGGTCTTAGAAGGGACACCATGCCAGGGAAAGGAGATTTGGGGTGTCTTTCTTCTAATCCCCTCCTCGTAAACTTTTGTAATGTATTTTTGATGGTGGTGAAAGAAGAATGAAGATGGAGGCATGATAAGACTTTCAAAAGGATGGATGACCGAATGAGTTATGGAATCATCTGTATGAACACTGCTCCATGTATTCTCCATTACTCTGCTTATCCAATACATGCCAATATTACCTATGAACATGGGACTCAACATCTCTTGGGTGTGGTTGGTGAATCTCGTGTCTTCTGAAGGATTTGGGGGACGTGTGGTGGTCACATCAGATTTACCTAAGCAGAAACATGCAAGCAACATAAAAAGACATAGACAGGCAAAAAGGGAAAAGCCAGGTTGACTACAAGTTGAAGAACAGTATTTTGGATAAAAAGAAAATGCCCGACTGAACTCGGGAGAAGTTTCTTTATGCATCGCTTCTCCTTGATCAGTGGACATCCTTTTTTCATCCAGGTGAAGAAAAGAAGAATTTACATGACTTCACAATTTATTACATTACATGACAACTTGGGACATGACTGCCATAGAAAATACTGCACATCTAAAATCCGTTGATTCCTACGTGAAATAAATCACATCATATCGTATCCATAGGTTCTAGCCACGGGGGATGCCACAACACACCAACATGCACCAAGATCGACTGAGAAGTCTTTCTAAATGTTCGTTCAGATCTCTTTATGTCCTCACAGGTTGTATTTCATACTTGAGATGAAGGCATCAATTAATTATTCAGAAGTGGTTCAAGTTATTGATACTCGGTGTAGTGGAGGACATGCCGTTGCATAGAATGAACACACTGCATTGACTTCCTGTTAACGCCGTAACAGGGAAACGTTTAACCCTCGGTTTTATTTTATGCCCATGGCAAGTGTTACAGCGGCCACTGAGTAGAAACAATTGTATGCCTTCCATCACCAACATTATGGGTTTGATTCCCAACTTGCCGTCCTCATACTAAAGAACTGGTGATTCTCTTTTGCAGGGAAAGTCTTTTTGCCACCAGATTCTAACTTGCATCTCAAAACCCTTTTACCATTCAAGCGAGTGGCCGAAGCTATGACAACTTATTGAAACTGGCTATGGTGAGCAGAGCTGTGAAGAATTTCAAGCCGATTAAAAGCCAGGATTAAAGGTATTAAGGATTTCAGTTCAGCCAAAGATCAGAACAAGAGAAGTCATTTCCACCGTTCTCATGCTTGGCGAAGATTGGTCTGTGCAAGAAGATGCTACTGAGAAAAGCATAGAAGGAATGGCATGAAGTAAACCTCAGTATGAGGAATAATGTCGACCTTCTCATTCACATTTTAAAAACTAAACTTGAAATTGAATTTGAACAACTGCAGGCAAGGCAATGAAATATTCAAGAGAAATCAATGTATGCAAATCTAGAATATACATGTACAGTACAAAACTCCAATTTGCATTCTCACATCCATTGGCACTTGACAAACAACCACCATCGGGTACAAAGTAAATTACTGATACACCAAGGGTTGTCACAACACTCGTGAGGCTCCACACTTCACCTCGTGCAACTAGCCTACGTAATGAATGCACCGTATGACCAGGCACCATACAGGATGTTGACACCTCTAAACAAAAATTTCATTCTTTGATAAAAACTCACATAATTACCACAACCGACATACCTGCTGGCATATATGATATTTTTGTATCATTCTCATGGATCTGGTCGTTTGGAAACACCTCGACTGCTGTCATGGCAGACGTGGTGGTCTCCGGTCGGATAGCAGGAATCTCCTCAAAGAGTAAATGGTCTGTCTCATAAACTGGAAGAAATCAGAATAATAAAGATCACAACGGTCACGTGACTGCAAAGAATCGGCCATGATGGCCGTCAAATGGTCGGCGACGACGTCAAAACTACTGTCACGTCATGACAATAAATGTTAGACAACAAGCATATCATACACAAAAGGTAGGCCTACCTTTCTCTAATTTTTTCCATCAGGGCCGAAGCCAAAGCATCATTGGCCTGGTAAGTATGGAAGAGGCCATCTCAACCTACTCATCATTTAAATGGGGTCTGTCACCTGCCCTTGCAAAGGCGAAAGGTATTGGCACCACGGCTTACTGTCCCTTGCGACCGACTGAAGAGGCTGGGATGATTAACCCCCATATTGCCAGGGCCGGATTCGAACCCAGGACCTACTTACCAGTATACTGCATTAGAAATCCCCGATTATGTGTCCCGGCATGGGAGGAGAAATGGACATTAGCTCTACTAGCACCCTGAGTACTTGAAATCTGTCGGCCAAGAATCACACCACAGTCAAAAAATATCGTCTTCCCCTGTGGATTTTTGGGTCGATCCTTGGCAGAGTTATCAGTAAGTGACAAATAGTCAAAGCACTGCATACTACGCCTCCCATCAAGTTCAAAGTCAAATATAGTAAAGTTGACTCTGTATCCTTTTTCTAAGTTGATCACCCATTTACAGTCATGGTCTTGCGGATATTTGCTTGGAAAATTTGGCGACTGGATGAAGCTGGTCCGCTGTGTAAGGACAATGGGATGGGTGTCGTTACACCCTGTGACAATCTGACTCACTGGAAAGATATAAATGAAACAGGAATCAGAAATACAATCGAAATACATGTAGTAAGTGTTCATTCAGTGGCAATGGCAAGGGAAGTCAATAAGGCAGAATACAGCAGACATCGACTGAAACACCACAAACTTCCAATGGTCAGGTTGATGAAAAACGTTGCCACCTGCATGCAAAAGTCATCCTTTGGGTGGGTATTTTAACTTGTTTGTTTTTGAGCAAATGGTCCAGAATAAACAAAAGCACGTGATATATCATTCTGTATATCTTTAATCTTAGCCAACATGTACATGTACAAGGTTAAATTACAAAGGGGAGAACAGGCAGCCCAAGGCCAAAACATTCAACGTGACGAATGCCTCAGAAATGCATTTTTCAAGAAAAAACAACTAAGCTAATGTTCACCTTGCGGCCACACATCACAGAGAATTAGGTTACCAGTTAACAATTATCTCTGTGCTAATGATGGCAACCTCCAAGCAGAAAGATGTTGCTGAACACAGGTTTAAAGGTACTGCTGCTGTCATGGTATCGTTTCTACACCTCGCAGTTCCAACTGCAGCAATACTCGATCCAGCATCATGCTGGCTGCAGCAACTGTTAGAATCACTGCTATTGCAGGTGGTGATAAAGGCTTATGTTGAAGGAATTGGATTCGAGAGCTCCAGGTAGTAGCCTTTATTGACAAGAAAAGAAAGTCTAAAACTGCAGGGTGCTTTAAGAACTATGGTTAACCATGCAGAACTACATCGGCTAACTGAAACTTTAGCAGATGCTAGCATATTGTTGTGATATCTGAGAAGAAAAAAAGAGCAAAAATCAAGTCATTAGTTGAAACATTTGCTGCCAGTTTTTCTGAAAGTTGATACAACAAGGTATCTTTCTCCATGGTGGGGATGTTTGTTTGAAATCGTAGACAAGGTGTGTGGTGAGTTGGGGAAACATGAGGCATTGCAAGGAGGAATGATGATGACTTTGCAGCCTGTCTATGGTGCACAAGGCCTCATATGCATGCACCTACAGTCTTGTTGCAGCTGGCACTTGGCAGTCACCAAGAGAAAATAGGAGCAGTCAGCCGCGCTTATCGCCAAAAGACGGCAGCAAAGTTCTAGTGGACCAATACAATAGAAAATTCTCCTGATTGGTGCTCAGTCATGAATGGGTCCGCTAGCCATGGAATTGGGCCGCAGTGACACCTATTGGTGAAATGACTGACAGCTCCTGCTGTTGAGACAACGATAGAACGCTTCACTTCCACTACACCTTCTGTTTTACTATAAGTGGTGCCATAGAAAACCTCTATGATCATTCATTGAAGTTGATATTTCAAAATGACAACCATTAAATTATCATTGCAATCCCGAAGCATCTTTCTTTGATGTGGCTACCTAGCAATTATCTTCATTCGAATTTGATCAAACTGCAATAGCTCGATCTATTTGAAGCTGTAGTGAAATGAAACTTCCGATATTCAGCTATTACCAGTCTCATTATTGCTCATCAAGTCCGAACAGTTGCAACTTGAAATTCATCAGAATTAATCAACTTGGTTGACTGCCCTGGGCGAGGGTCTGTCCAAGGTGATGTGTAGGAAGTAAATGTAATTATCAACAGAAAGAGGATTGGAAACTGGTTCAGTTCCATGTAAATCAAAGAATTGTCATTGACAAATGTTGGATTGTAGGTTCTTGTGAGCCAGACGGTAAAAAAGTCTTGCAGCCCAACCAAAGGCAATATTTGTCGACTTGAATTGTGTCTGTGACTGCAAATTACGGACTAACCGATCTGCAAATATGCAAGCAATGGAAATCAAGCATGTATCGGATGTCTGTTGAGAGATATCTTGTAAAAAGTTCTTCTTGTTGTACCTGTGTACACATGGACTGTTCAGTCTGTTGGAACTTGTCAACGTGTCATTTAACGGCCACTCTGTCTGTCTTCTACATTAATTTCAAAACTCCAGCTCCTTCTATTATTGACTGCATGATAAGTAAACATGAACCCACTTCGAAAAGACAAACTGACAACATTAGTGAACATGCTAAGTCGTCTAACGCTTCCCCAGACGTTGATGGTCAGACAAAGTGTTACTTCTCCATATTTAAGAGGCAATTTGCATGCGATACGAAGTTGAGACAGAAATTACGAACACATGTATATATCATCAGGCTGTCAACTGAAAAATGTCTGAAGAATGTCTCGTCTTTTGGCAGCCAACAACATCAGCATTTTGTCGGACATAGGGGCCTACATGTTGGTCTGGAGGGACATTTTACACACACGGGACCATATTCACGAAGCCTTCACAACTAAGCGAGCAAACAAATCTAGGCCTACTGTTTGGCTGCATATGGCCTTGTTCATTACAACAGATTTGCGTGCTAGGGAATGCTTTGTAAAATTGGCCCCTGGCCATTCAGCGTGGAAGTTGGGAACCCTGGTTTACTCACTGGTGGAACCTGAGGGTCGTCGAGGCATTCTTTCCAGCTACAAGATCCTCCAGCTTTACATGTTGTACAACATTTCTGTCCACTGCCACCATTGGCTATCCCCATAGTTCTTGTTTGGATGAATAAATATTTCCTCCTAGGGCAGTCAAGGCGTTCAGTTGTGTGTGGTGTATGTAGAGCTGCAGATTTCGTGGGGAGCTACAAAGTTTTCTCAACATTGTCGTTCCCTAAATCAAGTACTGCGAGAGTGAGCTTATTCTCAATATCATTCACGCCATGACTTCCTGAGATCCCTAAGGAGTACGGCCATTGCAGGAACAGATTGGGGCAGTTTCAGAGTAGCTGGAGGCAATTCGTTCTAATAATTATTGTTCGGTAATGAGTGGAACAGAAGGTGTCCAAGCGGGGTGACGTGCTATGAACCCAGGGTGGATGTCACCAGGGGTCTTTACTAATCAAGTTAGAGGTTAATTACCCGTGGCATACACCCCCAGCATGCTGATACCACATGGCCTGAAGTCAAGGTGTCCTAAGATGAAGAAATACACTTTCAAGAAAGTAGAAGTTACGACGACTTCTACAGCTATTTATGTCACTTCAATCCACAGTAATTTCATTTTAGGCAAATAACGTTTCTGTTCGACAGCTAAAAGCACAAATTCGCTCATTACATTTTTAAATTTTGCAAATCCAATTCGCACTAAATAAGACAAACTGTCACCGAACTCATTAATTATGGATAAAAGACAACTCTTTATTAGGCATGAGGTAAATTGGTTTGTTCCTGTTAGAATCTAAGTGCAAAAGAGGAAAATAGATCTGTTTTAAAGATTCCCAATTCTAGGAGATTGGAGGGGTTTGCTAGAACGGATCTTCTCCTGACACATCCTCATCTCTGAGGGTTAAATGTTTCATCGTCTTCCTCCGAGCCGGAGACAAGCCTAACAATGACTTTCCTTGTTAGTAGACATTGGCAATGGCCTGGAGCGTTTAACAACCCTCGTAGCTAATGTTGCTGATATTGTTATGGATGTCTGCCCTGAAGGAAGGCTGTCACAAGTGCTGAGGAGGAAAACCCAGCTTGTGGCCGTCCATCGTGAGGATAGCTGAGAAACAATTCGACAGCAGTGCTGTGACTATAAAGAGCAAACATTTCTCTGCTTCGACTGATGTTGCTCTGAACTATGATGGCGTTTTGCCCTCGATCAAACTTTGGCATTATTCTAACTTGGATTGCGAAGGGACAAGCGAACCTGAGATTACTTGAATATTTCATTAAGAGTTTAATTGGCACGATCGATGGTGTCAGAACAGCGACCATGCCAGTTACTGAAGAAAACTTCCATGCCGTACCCAGCCTGCGAGATCTAACTTTGGTAAACCTTATCTGTAAGCTCACGGTGTTTGTCACAGCAATTTGGCGTGACAACTAATGGGTGATTTGGCGGATTAATGGCTTTGCTGGTTTCGACAGAACCATTACTATATCATCTGGTATAGCTCCTGAAAATGCCCCTCATGACATCGTAGCCATCTGATTTATAGCCTCGCATCACAGCCCATAGAATGATGCTGATATATTTTGCTTCACATTAACTCAGATTAGAAAAATATTATCCATTAGCACTTTCTGCCAGAGGTTTCAGCAGCCACAAAAAAAGTATGTCAGCAAGGGAGGGAAATTACCAGCCCATTACACTTACCATAACTTAAAGGGGAAACCCACAGGGTGTAAATATTGCTGATGGTAATGGTGATGGAGAAAATCGTTAGAGAGACATCTGCGTACGGTACCTTGAGCGCCAAGGCGGACATGAAGCTGAAGCATTAGTAGCTCTGGAAAACTTTGGCCACAATACAGAAGTAGACAAGCAGTATGGAATACACAATAAGGCGAAAAAAACAATGGATACAGGAGAAGCAATTGCTGATGTAACTAAACAGATGAACCCCCTGGACAACATATCAGCCCACGTTGAAGGAACCCTGAGCCATCCTACTGACAATGAAACTGGCGTATCATGTTCTTAGTTTGTTGGATCGTTTTATCCAATGTTCCCATGCCTTCTGGTACATCAACGTTCTTCAACACATCTGACCCCTTATATAATGAAAGACAAACCTTATCTGGGAAGGAATACAGTATACTATTGGAGTTAATCTAAGCTCTACACCTCACCAGAGGGCATTACCATTGATTTTGAGAAGCAGTTCATCGCCACCTGGATAATTTTCCAAGCTTGCGGCAATGGTTACTTTGACACAAGTTTGGACTGAAGTACCGATAATTAAGACTGTGGGTAAACGAAGCTAATGGTCATACATGCGGAAACAAATGTTGGTGGTCATAGACAGAAGCAACAAGAGGCGAGAGTGAGTCCACATTGTTGTAAACAATGTCCAACAGTGGTTTACTCCATCAGGATAACAATGATGTACAACCGGCTGCGAGGCATCTCTAAAACGTTCTTCCACCACTCGGTTGACTTCGACCATAGCTGACGGCAACAGTAACTACCCTAATTGGCATCCAGCACAATTTCATTCATGAGCGCTCACAGATATTGGCAAAGTAAGCCGACATAAATCGCCCATTCTCCCGGCAACATGAGCCAGAAAAAAACAACAGCTTTGAACCTTCTTCACCTGCTAAGAACTCCACCGAAATGCAGCAACTTTTTTATTCTGATGATAAATGCGAGATTCCTGGGAAAGTCAGTGCGTTTCTTTTTTGCTCGTTACTTTGTTTTACATCCGAATTGTAATTTATATCAGTTTGCTATCTCTTGATTAAAGCACACTGACTCATTGAATCCTCCTTCAGAGTTAAGTTCACTACAAAGTTTAGCACTTAGTAAGATCTTTATCGAGAACATATTTCACACTGTCACTGCGGAACCTGCATAACTTTTTATCCCGACAGGGCGGCGCTGTGAGTGGTTTTAACGAAGACGTCAAAAACAGAGCAACGCAACGTAATGTCGTCGCGTCACGACGTCCTTGACGCGGAGTAACACGGACCGAGACGTCGTAAAAAAGGTACAACCGCTCACAGCGCCTCCCAGTGGCGTTTTAGTTCTGCAGGTTCCTATGAGTAGAGAGTTCAAGAATGAAACATTTCTACGGCAAAAAAAGTACCTGAATAAGAAGATTATCTTCCACCAACAAACTGAGTGGTAGAAATACAACCTTCTCCCTAGGAGTGTTGGCTTCAGGTTTTTCGATGTCTATCATGCAGTCAGATTCTTCAATGAACGTATCAAAATGCTTTGGGGATTACTTCGCCTGTTCCGTTAAAAATTTTATTCACGTAGTCTACGCATACAACAGTACAACGCGAACTGTCAGCTGAGACATCTAAAAATTGCATTGTAACATCTGGCTGCAGAGAGAAATAGGATCTGATACTGGGTAATAAATCCAGGATTTTTACGCAATGCATGATTCTCAACACCGATACGATTCTCATATAGCAGACTCTACGATAACCGCCCATATTGGAAACCCATTATTTTGAAGCACAGCGTCATAATTTGCAATGCAAAATGTCAATCAATGGACACATGCACGCGAACATGCAATACCTCAATGAGACAAGCCCTATGTGATATCAGCGATGGAACAAAAAGACAGAATTTGCATGCGAACATCCTACGAGGCAATTTATCATGCCAATTGGAAACCTACCTAGATCAGCCATATTGATTACAAAATCAGATATGCAGAGTCACAGGTATTGCCAGCATCTTGTAAGAGCGATAAAAAATCATAAAGAATTTCCAATAACTCCCCTAGGCCTGGTTTCCTTTGCCATATAATATCTGGAACCTGGATGTTGGAGTCTTTAAGGCACTCATATATCGTGATGCAGTTATGAAGTGGCCACAATCACGACAATACCTGCATTGCGTTTTGTATGGTCAACAGGAAAAGATGTGGAGACAGTGCGTAGTCTAGAAATGATGGCTCGATTACCTGATTTGCAACTCCATGCGAAGGTGGTAATAAAACTTGAAGCTAAATTTATCATGCCATCGTTTTTTGAACACCCACAAGATCAATAAGTGAGCAGTAAACGTATCGACCGTCAAAACAATTATACTCAAGTAAAGAACATGAGACGATGAAGGTAGATGGACCAAAGGCAGCCATTTTTACCCTGACAAACTTAATCAAAAGTGAATAAATTTAATTATTTCTCTCATTATTCTTAATCAAGGTGCAAAAATCCCTTCAGGCAAGAGATTTGCATATATTTCAACCATCCTGAAGCCTGAGGGCAGTGTCCATGGCAATATGACCTTGCAAATGAAATTAGTATCTTCAGCAGTACACCTTGCTTGGCAGTGAATGATGCTCCTAGAAGTTCAAGATGGCTGCCAAGATGTGAACTCTTTAGTACCGTGTCAACACGTCATTATACCAAAGGCTTAGGGCCTCGCATAATGTATGTGTCTTTGTATTCAATTGTGACGATGTTTCATCCGCTGTTGTTCCCTTCTTGCCTTTCAATCTGTTTCAAAGGCGAGCAGGACATCGAACAAAAATAGGGCTTTTCAGGTCTTACAGGAAAGCAACTTTTCTTTTACCAACTTCTGGAAGGTTTCAGGCAAACAAATTTCGACAATGTTCTGTAAGTAAGTTTCTCATGTACATAAAGGAAGGCTTTGTGCCAAGTTATAGGTGACGAGGGAACGTTAAAAAGCAGAGGGTGTACCAACGATTTCTCTGCTTTCTCTGCTGCACGAGATCATGTTTTATGACAAGTATGGCGTCACAAACAGCCAACCAAGCAGGCCATTATTGTATGCGAGGATTTTTTTGTCAGCGGGTTCGGCCTCTTGTCAAACACTGGTAGAAAAATTCCTGCAAATTGCGTCAAGCCTGAGGACTGCTATGGAAAGGTCAGTGGACTCTGAAGCNAGGTGCAAAAATCCCTTCAGGCAAGAGATTTGCATATATTTCAACCATCCTGAAGCCTGAGGGCAGTGTCCATGGCAATATGACCTTGCAAATGAAATTAGTATCTTCAGCAGTACACCTTGCTTGGCAGTGAATGATGCTCCTAGAGGTTCAAGATGGCTGCCAAGATGTGAACTCTTTAGTACCGTGTCAACACGTCATTATACCAAAGGCTTAGGGCCTCGCATAATGTATGTGTCTTTGTACTCAGTTGTGAGGATGTTTCATCCGCTGTTGTTCCCTGTTATTCTTGCCTTTCAATCTGTTTCAAAGGCGAGCAGGACATCGTACAAAAATAGGGCTTTTCAGGTCTTACAGGAAAGCAACTTTTCTTTTACCAACTTCTGGAAGGTTTCAGGCAAACAAATTTCGACAATGTTCTGTAAGTAAGTTTCTCATGTACATAAAGGAAGGCTTTGTGCCAAGTTATAGGTGACGAGGGAACGTTAAAAAGCAGAGGGTGTACCAACGATTTCTCTGCTGCACGAGATCATGTTTTCTGACAAGTATGGCGTCACAAACAGCCAACCAAGCAGGCCATTATTGTATGCGAGGATTTTTTTGTCAGCGGGTTCAGCCTCTTGTCAAACACTGGTAGAAAAATTCCTGCAAATTGCGTCAAGCCTGAGGACTGCTATGGAAAGGTCAGTGGACTCTGAAGCACTGAACCAGTCTCTCTTTTTAATTTGAAAGTGCTGTAGGCATGTATGGAGAAACTTACTTTTTATGAAACATATAGGCCTAAAGTGAGCTTTTCGTCAAATAACCAGTCTTTCTGTGGTTCCAATTTCAAATGAAATGGTCCATGGACCGTGTGCTCACCTGGGTGAATGTAACAGAAGAACGAATAACAAGTGTCGAGTCTAAATGTTCCAGAGAAACATCATACCAGGTTAGAACATTCTTTGTGGTATTGTTCATGAGATATGAGCCAAAGTACATTTTTCAAGATGGACGACTGGCAGCCATATTTGAATTCCAACCCAGCTGAATTTTGCTGCATCTACATGTATATAGGGTACCTAGACACATATCGTCATTGCACGGTAAAAGCATTCTAGCTGCTGTAGTTTTAGCAATATGAGCCAAAGACCCTTTTTCAATATGGCGAGCTGGCAGCCATATTTGAGCTAATATATGGCAAACATACACTGTACACAGGATATGTGCATCGGATCCATATTTAAATCAAGTTATAATATTACTATCCTATATCTTCTGTTTAACCAACTTTTATGCATTCTTTCCCACTGTTTTCATTTAAACATCTGGAACAACATAGAAGGTATCCAACAACTCAAATCATGATCCATCAAACGACATGACATTTATTTGTTAGGTGTGTAGGCTACCAACCACACCCGGATAAGTAGGCTGCAGTAAAGTCGATTAAAGGTCATTCGGGAAGTAATGCTGGGTTTATTTTGTCTCTTTTGAGTGCTTACTGCTCATCATCTTCCCAAAATCTTCTTCTTTACGAAACCTACTTAGTCTTGAATCAAAGATGGCCTCCAAGAACGTCATGTACATCATTTGGCTGATGCTGTAGCTGATTCGTTCAGAAACATGAACGTGGAATCTGAACTGATGCTTGGAGCAGGCGATAATTGGAATGGATTACGGTATCAATGGTTTGTTAGGAGGCAAGGGCAGCATTCAATACTTGAATGAGTGGAACTGTGGTGAGATCACGTGGAGGAGCCTCGCAGGGAGACGGCCACGTGAAAAAAGCAGACTTTACAAACTGCAGACTGGAAGTCATTGATCATGTACTGAGCTGCTAACGTGCAATACAAGGGAGACACCCTTGAAGACTGCTGGACAGATATAAAGAGCAACAATGGGGGGGGGGGGGTGAGTCAAAAGTTACATAATCGCAAATAAAGCGAAACTGGTTTCACCGACAACAACAACACTCCTCACACAGCAAGATATGTCGCTTGTCAACGTCGAGTACAGCGGAGTTAAGCTCTGCACTCGGTGCACTTCATTACACCACCGTCCAATATTGATTATATCAATTCCATCAACAAAAGGTATATGTATGCCCCGATAATAAGTGCCAATTACAACTACAATGTACATTTACCAACACAGCAGCATGTAGCATGGAGACATAAGTATTCCGAGGTTCAAGTCATGTACATGTAGAGAGGACCAAATACTATTATGGTTTATGGCCAGCAGGTTTTTTGGTGTGACTCTGCATTCCCCAGACAGTCTTGGCGGCTTCCTCTTATCTCAATAGCCGTATTCTATTACCATCTCACAACAGTCTTGTATTCTCCTCCCAAAAGAATGCGGCATCGTTAAGGAAAACTAAAATGATTAGAATTAGGATTTGAATTTGAGTGTACATGTATATGAACAGCCTCTCAAGAGTAAATGAGAAACTTCACCCATGGTGATTATCAATATCTAACTGCAAGAGCAGGTCCGGACTTGTTTACTTCCGGTCGTCAATTCTGTACAATGTTCTATTGGATCTGCGAGGAGAGTGATGTAACCGAAGACACCAACAGTTCACACTTCCAATCTGTCATCCACAACGTGTTGACGTGGTCAAAATCGCTGACAAGGTTTCATGCTGTTCTCACTGACTTACCTATGCCGCATTACCAATACGATTAGATTGCCGCACTGGCGCCAGAGATATAATGGGCATTAGTAATTAATTAGATGACCATGTCGATTATTTATCAGATATAGGCTGTTACTATTGACAGGGATCTATCGTAATTGGCTGTTGAATTGAATTATCAAATGTTGAAGTCATGTATTGTAAAGAAGGAAAATAAAGTCGCTGGAATCACTGACACCCACACCAAAAGTATACAAGCACCTACTTGGCCTACACCTAGGCAACGACAGGACTCCTGAATCTTCTTACATGTAAGCAGATATTTGGGGTTAAAGTCTGTCCAATGCTGCTGTCAGCTTCTTCTTTGAATGACAACACCACGACATTATACCCAGTATGGATGCGACCCTGACAATCTCCCATGACATATCATTCCAGAAATGAGCCACCATCATCAAGTAATACAAGAGAAACGTCAAGAATTTGCTATCAAAGTGCTCTCCTCATATTCTACGTATGTTATAATCATGGTTCAGAGTCCACTTTCAGCCGAGTCGGTATAATGTGAAGTATGCGAGGACAGGTATCTGAGAAAAAGCCTTGTCAGTGATAGGTTGGATCAGTTTCTTGACAGTCACACTGACAGGTGTATGATTTGGAAGCCAAACATAAGAAGTCTTTCGCTGGTCATCTTCAGAAAAGGCAACAGGTTGGCGGAAAATAGTCTGTCTTCGAAACACGGTCTTTCTCCATACTGGTGGTACATGTATATGATAAAATGCAGTATTGTTTACACTGAGCAGGGTTATGGATAGGCCTAGAGAGGATTGGTTCTGGATTTTTTCTGAGTCGACACATTGTCTGGGCACAATCACATTTAGAACAACTTTCTTGGTCAACAACACCCTCACAGGTATCTTTCTCTTCGTGAGACATTAGACGCTGCATTTACCGGCAGTATCCATGACAGCGTAAATGTCAATAATGATAAATCTTTTTTACCAAAGTGCTGTAGGACCACACCAATTTTCCTCAGTCTCGGTGCCCAAGGCTTTCAATTTACCGCACAAATTACCAAGTCAAGCTACATACCGACAGAAAATAGCAGCATACTTTCAGCCAACATCAATCTAGCACATTAAAGCTTGATGGCAAAATGACAATAATTGAATTAACGGGGCCGTAATCTAATCAAGTGTTATTTAATGAAAGGATCCAATTAGTGTTATGGTTGGCCTGATAACAAAGCTGAAGAAGGAACCGATACTAGTGGAAGACTGTTATTTCAAAATACCGATAGAAAAAGTGTTCAGCGTGGAGCACATTTGAAGAACACGAAGTTAACACGAATTCCCATTCACTAAATGTAGGTTTATTCAATAAAATCACACACCACAATTAGCTAGTGTAATTAGACGATTTTTATTCTTTGGAGTATGCTCTAGCAGTATTATTAACATTGAAATTGAGAACAGCACACCTAGAACCTTCACAACATCGCTCCATAATAATCCTGGTCTACAGGACCATTGTATCCAACATACACTCGTCATCTCGCCTTCTGTCTCCCTCACATATAAATATGCATTCTCTAGAACGGCATAAATTCACACCACAGGGCCTCCACCAGGAATACAAATGGCTGGCAGTCTGGTAAGAGTTCTGTCATAAACATGACTCGGCACCATTAATTACACCTCCCTACAGACAGCGAGCCCTGAACATTCTGCCCATGGTGCGTAAGTAGGTGGTCTGTCCCGGAGCATAATCAGCGGTAAACTCCTTCCAACCCTAAATTTCATCACGCCTTATAGTTAAGGCAGGTCTAGTCTATCGTGGCCCCTGCATAATAGATTGAGTCGGATCCAGTTTCCAGGCTAAATAAGGACAAAAGGAATCAATTTATTGCAACCAGCAGAGACAGAGTGACGATGATTACCTCTACACATTCTCTGTGAATTCATTACCAAAAAGCAAGGGATTTTCCTTTACATCCTTATAAAGTACATCATGACTAACATTTCAGCAATAACCACAGACTCAGCAACTCAATCAGTTTGTAGAAACAGCATCCTGCCTCTCATCCATGAGACAATGTTGGCGTGTCAGGTAAGCTCATTCTGGAAAAACACCATTGACAGCGAAACCACAAAAATGTGCGAACGTGATGCATTAGTAAGGTTTGCTCACGACTAAGAGAGAAAGTGTCGACAAACTTGAATTCTGAGACTTTTCAATATTGCAACCAACGGATGTTCATTTTTAAGTAATCCTTGCACGGTGATCCCCACAAACCATTGATCTCATACTCCCCATCAGACGAGGCTCAAACATCCCGCTAATATAAAGCAGTTATTAATATTTCACATTCAGATCCATTTCCCAGATTCAGCTTTGGCGCAGGTAAACCGAAGCTTTGAAGTTCTACAGAGATCGGAAAGCGAATTTATGTCTCTGGGGAAGATGTTTATTCGGTGAAAGCTGATCGGTCATGCGCACAGATTTATTGTATTTCATGACTGAGTTAGCGAGATGCAGTGGGATCAATAGAATTCACAGGTTTCAGATTCGCCTGTCTGGTGCGAGGAAAGAATATTACAAGACAAGTGGATTTCTTGCTTCATGCTCTGATGGTTCCCAACATCATTCTCATCAGTCATGATCAACCGCTTAACAGCATAAAAACTTTTTGAGGAAGGATAGATTTTTCGGTTAGTATCGGTGTAACGTCCATTTTGGAAAACGCGGCAGCAAAGTGAGGAACCCCGCATAACTTTTTATCCCGACAGGTGGCGCTGTGAGCGGTTGCACCGATGGCGTCATAAACAGAGCAAAGCAACGCAATGACGTCGCGTCACGACGTCCTTGACGCAGTGCAACACGGACGAGACGTCAAAAAAGGTACAACCGCTCACAGCACCAGTAGCGTTAGTTCTGCAGGTTCCTCATTGAAGTTGTCACTCATTTCCATGTATAAAATGGATGTCTCAGTGGGCCGACTGGTATACGGATGACAGTGACAAAGGTATCATCGCAATCCAGCAAAATGATCAATGATCAATGGCTATATTGACAAAATGTAACTGCCGTTCACTTTGAGAAATGTGCCGACTGCTCCAAGGCATTGATTTTGTCTACAGATATTTTTATTGGCGTTTTCACAAAGTGTCCTGGTCTATTTTTGTTACTTCGCCTCGCAGAATCAATGTTACGACGAGGTAATTACACATGTAACTATGTGTGTGAAACTAATACTAGGGTCAATATATTTATAAATGTCAAACCAATAATCTCGTTTCAAGTACGTAATGAACAATCTCAACTTATTCCAGCACACAAAACAGCACAGCAGGAGAATGATGCAGTCGCCGTTAAACCGCACAGCAATCATGCAACGATTAAAACGGTTAAAAAAGCTGGTGAACCCCACGAAAGCAACAGGCGAAAGATGCAACCAGAATCCACAAGGATTAGTCCGTCTGGCCTCGGGGAGGCCTGCCACCATTGATAAGTACCAACTAGAAAGTGTGCACTAATGGACTAATGGCCGCTTGAGAAAGAAACCACAGAGTCACTGCACCGAAGATTAAGGATCAAAGATCTTTCCTCATTTCGTCTGTGCAGAGCAACATGCTAGCACCATGTCTTTGGCCACGTATTTTTTACCTTGCCCTTTCAATTAAGCGAGCATTGGAGAATATTTAGCTGACTTTGAGGTTCACGGGTAGCATGCAGCTTTGACCGATGGTAATTCAGCACGATCAAAACACAGCCAAATGAGACGTTTTTAACTCAAAGCCATGGTCTGCACATCAACAGAAATAAAAGACATCTGCTCGCCCTGGTGGTAATATGCTCAATTCGATGGGACCCAGAAGAACGGTGTTCGCTAAAGGCAGAGACAACATCAACGATAATGGAGTTAGAAGAAAAAGGTACGACCTTTGCGTTCCGGAGTGTCTAATTAGAGAGTGCTAGGTATGAATCAGCGACAGATCGAGATCAAAGGCGATTGCTTTGGTAGATCAAAGGTTCAACAATTATGGAAGGTAGCACAAGTGGAGCTGTGATTGGTTGACAAGCTTTGAGGCGTATGGTTTGCTAGAAAACAGTTTGTGAGACATGCACAGATATTGAAGTAAATACACTGTTGCAGTGGCAAGAGGTAGCCACAAGGAAGGTACTTGACAACGCCATTCTCCCATAGCAGGGCTTTGGTCTCGTTCCTCTTCATATGCTCGCACAATGAGTGGATGAAGAGGAGCGAGGTAAAACCCCTGCTGTGAGAGGATGTGTAGGCCTACACACAAACGTGCCAACTGCCATATTGTCAGAAAGCGAACGACCCCTGGGAACGAGGTTGTAGTAGCCGTGGTTACACTACATAAAATCCGCGGTTTTTTTTGCGGTCACACCTATGAATTGCAAGTGTAACATCTGTGAGTGTTTCTGTAGCTCAGTGTTCTCCAACAATAGACGCGGCCTAGAATGGTTATTGTTGGGTTTAGTTGCCGCTTAATCCGTCAGGAGGGAAACAATAAAAAAAACACAGAAATACGGGGAGCACAGATCGACGTTTCACCGGGTTTCCAGAAACCCGTGTCTGAAAAACATGGGTGGTTTGAGACACGGCAAGCTCGCCGTGCTTTCCGAAATCACGCTGGTGATTCAAACACAAAATTATTTTATTCGTACGCGAAGTCGTTGAGGCATAACTAATGGTGCTTGTCGTATTCGCAGTTCATCTGGTAAATGGAAGGGGTGACGGGTGATTATATAATAAGCTGTCACCCTTCTATTTGCCTAAACAACTGCAAAAATAGTCAGCACGATTAGTTATGCCTGGGTAAAAATCGCGTATGAAAAAAAGATTTTTACGTTTGAATCACCAGCGTGGAAATCCCCGGCGTGTTTACGTTATAGTTCTTCGCACGGCTACAGATGGCGCAGCCATTAAGTGACGTCGTTTTTGCGCCTCCAACAATGTGTGCCAATACAGAAATGACCGAAGAGTCAATGCATGCAGCGCAACTGTCGTCGGGCTACTTAACTACATGTACAATGTAGTAGTGTGACCTCTCGCCGGGATTTTCGCACACGAGTTTGACACCGGTCTGGAAAAACACGGGTATTTTCAAAAAGTGTAACCTTAGCATGTAATTCTGCCCAACGTCAGAAGACATCAAATTGGGAAGAAAAAATGTGGATTCATGCTCTGTCGGTGAATATGAAGATGCAAAAATAATTGTTCATTTGTCACAATACAAACCAAGAACGTTATGTCTTACAGTGGACATAAGAGTGGGATTGAAATCTAATACAACGTGGAAGGTTAATGCCCGTTCCATGAGTGGTTCGCCCCTCACGAGAGAATGGGTTGCATGTTTAGGGTTCATGCTTAAAACGTCCCCTCCACCATTTTTTAATCTTTTAATCAATTTGATTTCAGTTTTGATATCGGATACAGGATCATGCATCTTGACTACCAAGGGTTGTGACATCGCTCCACTCTCCGACTACACTCACACAAACCCTTGACGAACTTCGCTGTGATGAGCTTTTGTGGACTGACTCCCGCTGTTATTTTTTGTTTTTCATCATAGATCGTTAACATTTGCAATAAACCTGAACATTTCTAAATACCACGTCAGTCTTTCTGTACACCTGCCTTCTCTGTTTTAGAAATTTTTCGTTATTTTTGTTCAACAGCATAGTTCATGTGGGTAGTGGGTAAATCGCAATTGATAGAATGGCTGGACAATTTGTGACCAGATTTCGGTAGGCTTTTAGTATGTCAGAAAGTACACCTAAATGCTAACAGAAGCAAGTGACAAACCATTTGTAGCAATTTTTGGAAGGCTTGAGGGTGTATTTTTCATATATTGACTTAACCAGACAGTCAATTTGGACATACTGAAATTTTACGTTTTTTCATTCATCACAGAGAGAAATGTTCGCAGAATAATTCAACATGGATGGATGGAACATGCAAGAGGAAGCCTAAACTGCATGTTGAAATGTGTCAACAGGAATTATCTGTAACTCCATGCCACACCGACCATTTTAATACGCATATATAGGATTTTAAGCACTTCCAGCGAGGGAGTGACCTGATTTGCATACATGTATAACATTTACCACCTGAAAGAACTCCCCGAGACCTTCAATATGAGGGGTATTTTGTTGCCATAGAATGTGTTGAGATAGAATGAGAACTTGTAGAAGACATCAGCAAGTCTGCTGAACGAGGAAAGTTGCTTTTATTCGCTAAAAAACAAGTTTATTACATATCACTGTTGTATGTAACAGCTTCATCAAGTCCATCATGCAATAAGGCAATCAACAATCCAACAAAATGGTCGACCACATCAGTCATACTCAATAAGCTAGAATACGAGATTAAACCTGGTGAAAGGCAATTAATTAGATATTTGACAAGCGGGCAACTAAAACCAGTTTAATTATTAAATTTGTGTAACTCTGGCGGGTGAATTTATTGAAAATTGAAAAATGAAACCACTCAGGAAAAGGTACTGATTCAGAGACCGTCAAAGGGTTGTCACGCGCGGGCACTGCCGAAAATCATGCCCTCGATCTCGGAGGAGATGTCACTGACGTTTCTCCGGCACAAGCCGGCTTTGCACTGTGGTTCATGTACATGAACAAGCCTACTAGTTCATGTTTACATCATGATTCAACTTAATCCGCCAATATGTCCGATGTGGTGGAACAATTAACACAACCCAAGGAACAATTAAACCAAACGTCAATCACGCTTCATGACTGGGATAAATCCGAGACAATTCACCAGGAAGACCATGAAATGAAAGCGACATGAACAATCTTCTATTCACATACACGCCGGATTAACCACGTCTTCAAGGGCGATTAACTTTTCAAGCGGATTATTTTTCTATGGAAATCCAACGTTGCATTGAAATGTCGTGACTTAATACCAACCACGCATACACCAAAATCCCAGTTGTAAGGTCACAGCGACCTGACTTTCCCACTGGGGTCAGCTCCTCCAACATATCCAAAGCGTCCGTGTCTGGACCTTCGATTTGAAGATATCAACAGCCAGCTCTGTGGTCAGCAATGACGATCATCACTAACAACTCACCTGGGCTCCGGCAATGCCAGGCCTTTGTGACCTTAAAGTCCTTCTTGCACCACAAAAATAAATTCTCACTCTTTTTGAGCTTTTTACAGCATTCAGACACAACTACATTTTGCTGTTTGTTTCATGAAATTATGTTAAGTAGTAAGCGAGATATCAAGGATTTTGTCAGTCAAAATCATTGGGCTAAAAACCGTACTGTGAACGACTTCAACAATGTGAATATGCTAATTTATTCGTGACGTATTACTAGGGAAAACTGCGATTTTGGTGTAAAGCTGCATTTAGCTGACACGCGGAATGCGGTATAGGGCCGCGGAATCCCCGGCGGAAGCGATTTGTTGTATGCGAAATACATTGAACTTTCCGCTTACCGCGTTCCGCAATCCGCATACCGCGTGCAGCTAAATCCAGCTTAAGACAGCAAAATCTGAACCATTTGCATTGGGGAACGGCAGAAAAATTGCCTGTCCTGAGGTTTTGTATTTCATGGCAACAATACACAGCGAAGGCGGGGAAGACTGACACCAGTGTCAGAGATGGGGCAAGGACTAAAGTAGGCCTACTTCCTTCTCTTACTTTCAGTGCCAACCAGCAGAAGACAGGATATGGAGGTCAGGAAGGGCGTGGACTTCATCATTAGGACTCAAGGCGAATAACAAAGGGACTTTGGCATCTATTGAATGAATACCTTTGGTAATGTATGATACAGGAAGAGAATCAGGATTGAAATCTATTCAACAAGAAACGATCAAAGCTCACATGATGATGAAAGGAATTATAATAAT
This sequence comes from Notospermus geniculatus, assembly GCA_002633025.1. NCBI lineage: Eukaryota > Metazoa > Nemertea > Pilidiophora > Heteronemertea > Lineidae > Notospermus > Notospermus geniculatus. The sequence goes on from NMRB01000852.1 coordinate 173,487, forward strand.
GTATGTATCATAATCTCAAACAAAATAAAAGACCTCGCAGCTTGATGTTGATGCTCACTTCAAACAATAATAGCCTTGCCAGGGGGGATGTCAAAACAAGTCCAGACCAAACGGTTTTGATTTAATATGAGACGAATATAGACGGAGATTAAATACCATATTGTATGTATCAAAGACAAATAGATCAATCACCGCTATTTGTATTCTTTACACAAAAACAAGCAAATAGTGCAGCATATGCTTACACCCTTGAAAAATAATGCCAGGGGTGGTTTGGTGGAGGCTACGATTTCAAACTGGTCGTGATGAACCGATTATCTGTGATTACGTGAGTCACTTCATCATGTGCAATGAAAAAAAGAAGCAGTGACCGACCTCTCAGGGATGCAGAGTCACGTAACAGATATCTGTGGAAACCACCAACAAGAGTTTTACTTGATATAGATGTGTTTCGCTAGCGGCCGTCTTGCCAAAATTAGGTCCTCGCGATGGGAATTCCCTTCCGATGTGACAGATGATTGGTTCTCCCAACAACAGAGAGGGAAATCCCCATGACGATGACCTAATTGTGGCAAGATGGCTGCTAGCGAAACTTATCTGTCATCTGACATCATATCAATGGATGTACATGCAATTCATACATTTACCTCTGGCAGTACACCACTCTTTCTCTGATTTTCAATCAACTTTTTCGTCACAAACTTTAAAAAAGGTGTATACGTGGCTTCCCGTCTGCTTTCTCGCGATATTGGCATCCAATTTATCAAAACCAAGTAATAACGACAAAGGCTGATTTTTTCTCACCTCACCAGTCGGTTTCTTATGAGCCAATTAACAACTGATTCCTTCTCCGCCATGTTGTATTTCACTAAGTACATGTACATATTTACTTGAAAGTAAGCTTACTTGTTATAGCCGATGGCAAGTGGCGAACATTGGCCAGACTGTTGTAAGAATTCAAGTAATCAGCGGGTGTGATACGGCAGATCACAAGAGAGCTTCTACAAAAACCTGCTCTAATGAGCACGGAGGGACAATTTTTGTCGTGTTGTCATCAAAACCACGAAAATTATTAGCCACAATGAAGGTAGAGGGTGGAGGCCAATTTTTTAGCAGCATGAAGTGTAAAGGGTAGAACCACAGATAATTCTTGGCATATATTAGACAATAGCTTCAGGTCAAACCAGTTTTGTATCACATGAAGCAAGCAGCTGGCCATGGTGATACGTATAATGGAAGGACCTAGAACCACAGATAATCCTTGGCATACGACACCATAGCTTCAGATTAAACCAGTTTTAAATCACACGAAGCAAGCAACTGGCCATGCTGATACCAGTATTCAATAGATTAAAGTCAAGGATAAAGTGATGAGCACTTGCTGAATTTGAATACGTTAGTAAGTGTTCCATTTTGATATCAAGTTCCCAGGGAATCTCCTGTGCTAATCAGAAGCAAAAAGACACCTTGTTGTGTAATATGCTTGAAATAGTAGTCCATAGCATTGAATTACTGACATAAGGCTTTGCTTAGTCATACGTTCCAAAGTTACAATTCCCTTGCTACTTGTAGAAGTTTTCCACTTTGTTATTGAAGAGAGCAGCCACTGATTCCGTGTGTCATAAAAACATGGAGAGTACAGGAGATTCATCAGGAGAGCTATTCATCATGGTTTAGGTTGTTGATTTCACTCACTTGTAATTCAGGAAGTGTTGTTGAACGGGGTTTTCTGCATCAGCAACCTCAGAGGAGGACAAAAGAGGACAAGCAAGGAATTCTGTTTTTATTTGTTGAAAACCTGGTGTTGAGTCAGATGAATCATGTGAACACGAGACTTTTCCAAGGTTTTTTGTCGAACTTTCTAACATCCTCTCTGAAGATTTTGTCAAACTTGTCGAATCTGATGCTCCCTGCAGTCCACAGCGAAATCAGCTCTCATAGGAAAATCTAATGAAATTCCATCCTTCCATACGGTCATCTCATAGAATCTATTGTGTTTGCCGTGTGTCTCGCTGGGATGTGGATTTTTACTGACAGGAAACATGAAATCACTGTCTGGTCACCATCTTTGAAGATGGCCAGTTAATTACTCAACCATCGTGACGAACTGGCAAGAAAGTTAACGAGATTAGTCATTCGTGTTCACAGGAAGAGAAAGATTGTCGGTCACCATAGATGAGATCAACATAATCACATTTGTCCCTCTCTCTGATTCTTGTATCCTGGGAATCAATCAAAGAGTGTATTGTACCTGTGATGTGAGGGGTGATGCAACTGTGACATCACGTCAGCCGTGGATTCGAACAAAAGAACAGTCGAACAAAGCATCCTGGAACATCCGGGCCAATGCTGCTCCTCCTCATGCATTTGTCACAGACTAGGGGAGCGGCAGGGACCGTAAATGGCTTGAGTCTCTCAGCATGCTGAACAAGGATGATTCACAATAATGGTGTGAGAGGGAACGAGAGGAAACTGGTCGTATAGTCAGGTCTTCATTAGACGAGGAACGTTGGTCAAATGACTTTCCAGACGACTTTCCTGTCGGAACCTTTCATAATGCAACCACCAACTAGCCAGCAGAGAGACAAGAGTTGACCGTTCTGCGCCACTGCAACGCATCTAATGCAGTATTTGTTTTCCAAGGAAATGGACATTTTTTTCCTCTGCCATCCCTACATGAAGCAAAGAACCCAATCAAAGATATTGCTGTTTCATTTGTATGATTCACAGACGACTGGTTCATAGCATGAAGAACACTTCCTTGATCTCCTTTACATTTTTTCTCTCACATATGGAGGATGTCTTAACTAATCGAGACATGACCATTACTGTGACACCTTGCTGAGTCACCTGATCATCTACCTGACTGGTCTCCAGAACTTCCATTTCCTTTGCAATTTTGCTAAAAATGGTCGAGAGCACAGAAAGGAAGCTGTGTGTTTCTTGCCAAGAGGACCACCTTCCATCGTTTCTGCCTACTCTCCAAATATGATGCTTTTATCTTTCATGTTCTTCCAACAGACTTCCGTTTGAGACCAGACGTGCCTCGACATTCAGAATTACCAGGCCCAAACATTTTCCATTAGCAGAAACACATCATCCATTTGTTTAGCCTTCTCTATGAAAAATCAGTCTTGCACTCGAAAAGTTCCGGTCACAAAAAGCTTTTCAAAAATCTTGCTAATCACATCTGATGTCTTCTAAGGCTTCTCTTTGATTCATACCAACCATTGGTCAGTCTTCCTTCTGTTGGTGAACATCATCTCGGTCCCATTATTTAGCAATGGAACGATATCGATCTAGATGATGGAGATCTTTCAAAAATCCTGGTTGAGAGACTTCTTGTCCATTTGTTTTGGGAATAACGAAGAAGAGGTGGTACTTATTTTTATTCAGAACATGAGCTTTATGACTCTTTTCTCCCTAATCTGTCATAATACAGTCCTGACTTCCCTAGTACAACAGCCCATAACACCATGTCATCACTCCCCTGGTAATGCCTGTTATGAATTTGCTATGAACTTCAAACGCTTAGAAAAAAACTGAAACCCTAGTCAACCAAGAAGAGAAAGAATAAAGTGAAATTCGCATGAGTAGCTATTACAGAAGTTCAAACAAAGGCTAGGCTGACAAAGGAATTAAATCTAAGAATTCTCTGACTTGGAAAATTAGATCCAAGCAGTCATGATAATCAAGATGTTAAAATCAAAGAGATTTACAGAAGAATCGTTTAAAAAGACGAGATGGATTTGCGGATGTTATGTGTGGATTACAATGATCACAAATAATGGTGCCTTCCATGAGAAAGGTTGGTGTGTGTCACCAATGACGAATGGAGGCATCAAAAGAGAATATGGCTGAAAGACAAAGTTTGGCAAGCATGTTGTTTGTCAGATGTATGTGGTGCATGCTGAAGTCAAAGTAATCCAAAAGGATGAGAGAGAGAGAGACAAGGAAGTGAAAAATATGTGTGATTTTGTTGGTTATCTGATCGCTGATGACAGAGTTGGAAAGAAAGGTGTTTTTATCAGATTTTAACTGGAGAAATATGCCAACAAACAGTGTTTCATGACATGGAGAATAGTTAACAACACCATCTGCTCCTTGACTGCTTGGCCACTAGGTGGCGACAAAATGACACCTTTTTCTTATAAGAATTCACTCTGTCCATTTTTTTAACAACTATTGCATTTGCTTTTAATCTGCAACAAGAAATGCATCATCATACCTTTCTTATCAAAGCTATTTCAGGAATTTCTTAATGAAGATGATTTGTTTGAAGTAATGATGAGCCTAAAAACATTTTCATGATTACAAGGGTCAAGAAATAAACACGCAGCACTTCATCAAAGTTACTTTGATAAGGCAGCGACAGGTTCCAAGATAAAATTTTAATCAAATAGCTCGAACAAAATGGCTTCCGGTAGAAGCTTCTTATACTCTAAAGATATGGCACTTTAATGAGATGAGATTGAGGGCGGAATAAGGCTTCACTTAAATCCTGTTATCATTTGATTCCACAGGCTTTCAACTATTCTTACAACAGAACCATCTTCGAAGGAAATATGCTGGGATGAAGAACACTTCTTTCTTGTTTGTAAGCAAGTAATACAGCTGAAGGTTCAAGTCATTGTTTCGATCTTTCATTTTTATCAAATTTCAATATTCATTGTTTCATTAAGAATGGAACTTGAAATAAAATTGTAAGTGCTCTTCCCCCCCCCCCCCTGAATTTACATTGCTCATACAAGGAGTCGGTCACCATTATGATATCAATACGAAACTCAATACAAAACGGCTCATGAAAATATCTCTGATTCAATCAGAAGTAAAGAACATCTGATTGCCCTCCAGACGTTTCCAGACGACATCCTGATATGAGATCCATCTGATATTTCAATCCTAATACCCCAGGACGATTCGACTGATCAAGAGGTTTCAGACTTTTGAGGTCTGTGCACCAGCCCAAGGGATACAAAGCATAATTAGGTGGGTTTGAAAAGATAAAGACGATATTCCCATCAGATATCTTGGTTTCTTGCATATTTCAATAGGTTTCTGCAAAAGGTAGGTTGCTGTGTGGAAAGCTATTCGTCGTTTCCACGACGTAACTTCAACAATGTCCGCCATTGCTGACGTCGACATCATGACGCAAAGCCGGGGGCAACGCGGAACCAACAGAACGACGTGACGTCGTGGAAGACGTTGAATAACATCAAGCTGTAGTGCTATGACAGTCAGGTCAATGCCTAGAAGAGATTGAACAAATTACCTACCTGGTATACATTTATATTTTACTTGGAGATATGACGTGTCCCCGCCGCATGGGTTATTTAGTTGACTACGTGCATGCTCTTCAGAGACGTACACACGGCATTCATGGCGACCGGAACACTTCCGCTTTATATACATCTGAACATCTATATAACAGCCAGATTTTCCTTTTACTTTGCAGGCCATGGAGGACATTCGGCCATAGGTGGCAGACTGGAATACTAGCACGCCTCGTGGTCCACATCGCAGGTCTAGGTAGTCACCATGACATCGGCTCAAAGTCTTGAATAGAGCTGGAAAATACAAAGAAAAGAAAATATCAGGACTGGTAATTGTGAATGGATATATTAGTCAACATAACAGTCAGAGGACAGGAAGGACCGGATCTTCAAGACGTCTGATAGAGTTTGCCTCAAGTCAGCAATCTCCATAACACTAGGCAGCCTGAAGACAGGAAAAGTCAGGCCCACAAATCAAGAATTTTTCATAATACCATCTCCCAGACTGACAGATAAAGCGACAAACCAAGAAATCAACAGTTGCCACCTCCTGAGCTAAGAAGCTTAGCCCTGATTTATAAGTCAACAATCCATCAAGGGCTTTTAATTTCACCTGTCAATTTAATACCTCACAGCATCCAACTGTCAAAGTGCTGAGAGTGGCTGATGTGTAGCAACTTAAATTCAATTAGAAGGTGGCATTTTCAACATTTTGTCATCTGGAAGTGTCACTGCGGTCTTGCCATGTAGAGCGACTTCAATTTGAGTGTCATGTTTCTGATTTGTATATATTTTTTGTTGTGCTGAGCAATCTTAGACGTGAAGTGAAACGTGAAATTTCTAATTTGCGTTTCCCAGTCATATTCTCAAAACGCCATCACCAGTTGGGAGTTTTTGATTTGATGACAAGGCACTTTACAAAAGTATAAAACCTATTACGAACCCCCAGGAAAGGTTGATCCAAAAGATCTCAGAAAGGAACAAAGTTGATGAACAAACTGGTGAAGTGCAAAGTGAACGAGGAGTACACAGCTACATCCCAGCCTCTGAAATGAGTTTTTAACGACCACTTTGTATTCGGCTGATGTAGCAAATCGATCATGGAGAAAAAAAGACTTAAAACGAATTGAAATCTACACAGCTCATTACACAATCTACACGAAAGTCTTTAATCTGACAGAAACTGAACATGCATGTAATTAACCACAAAGGATGTCAGAGAACTCGTTAGCAAAGAAGATCAAAGGTCGACTGAGTCATCGAGTGTCCTGAATGAAGGTGTTAAAACAAACAGTGGATGCTGGATTGGCTCATCCCTAACTCCCGAATGAGGTACAGATTGACAAAACGTTCAGGTACAAAGAAACCCACAAAAAGCTTTCTTCCCAAGATTGGGGGATTAATATTGACCATGTTCGCTTTGATTCATGAAGTACAATAAATGAGAACACCAATCATGCCAGTAGCACCATCTCCTTCCCATATCACTCAGGAAGAAGCTAATATGAAGTAAGTAACTTTTTGTTACGGTTAGCAGAAGAACCTTCCCCGGTGACATTTGGTGTACATCTTGTGTATCCATGGATGTAATGACCTGTGAAAGCCATGCAGAATGAAGATGGAACAACCAAGATGGTCCATTGTCTTCATGTTTAACCCATCCATACTTAGCCAGCGCCCTAAAAATAGAGATATCGGTTTCAAAACAGCTCAGTTCAGTCCCAAAGATGGAAATGTTTTAAAATTTGTTTAAAATCAACTCAGTTCTAATGGATACGTGTCATGCTCAGTTCTGCTGTCGCACTGCTGAAATGATATTTGCAGTTTTGCTTATTGGAGATGCTGATCTTGATGTGAGCTACGTTCAGACACTGAAGCCATACATTCTCCAAGCATCACGGAAGAAGGCGTTCTTCCAAATGGATGGTTTGCTCTCCAAGCAATTTCCCAATCCTAAGTATTTTCCAGTTTTCATCAGCGATCTCATCATATATAACATCTACTTTCCGCTTTAGTATGGATCGCCAATTTCCTCTGGACAGTCCCACTCATCTTGCCCGTAATTGTACCCAGTTGATCATACTTATAGTATCAACGGTAAAACTCGGGTAATACGAACATATCATTGGTAAATCCTTAGTAATACTAGAGTATCACAGTAAAGCCAGCTTAGGGTAAGCAGCTGCGATTTCGTCACTTAAGAATGGAGGTAAATTCCGTCGTTCACACTGTAAGATGACTGTAGTGTTACTAAGTCGATTTCAATTTCCTGGCGTTTGAAACAAAGTTAAATTGCCAAAGGTTCTTGTTCTAGTGGACCTTACATGCATGGTGGATGGGCTAATGGTGACGAGATTGTGTCCACCATGCCTGATTGTGGCATCACCATTCTTTGAGCTTCATCGAGGGAGAGTTTTGCATCCTGAGGAAGCTAGACAGGATTTCCTTATATGGTAAAAACAATACGAGAAGTTGAACGGCGATTTCCTCTTCATTGCAACAGTTACAAAGTAAATGGTAATGCCTTAATGGACGCCTTGCAAACAATCGAGATTTCTATTGTTGTTAGAAAGCATTTATATCCATAAAAGAAATGGTATCTGCCAGCCATGCTGGCTCCCGGAACGGATGATGGTCCGACTGTACCTTGAAGATAATTTGTTGGTGTGATATGTGAGGAACCTCGTCCTCCTGGCGGAAGATCTAATGGATGGAACATGGATAGGCGGCTGATGAGACTGGTATGGTTATAAATGTCACCTTGATTTGACCGATGTGAGCGTGTGTAATTTGCTTGAGGATTTGATGGGTTTGAGCTCAGTCAAATTAATGGCATTTCTTCTACAAGAAAAGGATTATTGTTGAAGTTACCAAGTGGAAACGGTGAACGTGTTGTACACTGTGATGAATATATCTTTTAGTCAGTTGCAGAATTCTGCCAGAACACAAAATCTTTTTTCGATTCTTCACACATAGAAAGTGCAAAATAATGCAACCGCAGCAGCATCTCCAGCAATCCTTTCTCACATTCCTGACGTTTTGCAAATGAAAGCTTTCGCAGTGGTCGGCCATCTGGCTTAGAAAGGATCCTATGGTTTACTGCAACAGATAAGAAACCATTGAACTTGATACTGGAGACAAATGAGCCAGACAAGTGCCAAGAATTGAACTAATGACCATGCAGCTGATCTGGCTGAGTTTGGTGTAGTATAACATCAAGGTGTGGGCAACAGGTTGAAGTACTGAACAGTTCTAAAGTAACATGGGCAACGCTGCTGCTGAAACACTGGTTCAGACAAAAGCATCCTGCAGTTATGTAGAAGAACAGACAAAGTTTGTTTTCCACCATCGATACTACATATTGCTTCATTCATATTGCAACCTTCTTCAGATCTAAAGCAATACTTCCAACACAAGGTAGGAATACAGAGAAATTAGGTCAGTATATTAAAGAAATTGGTGCAGGCAAATGACACATTTTTTTGAAAATGTTCATGCCCATAGGCAAAACCAATGCACTCTTGTATCAACAGTGGCACGTCAGATTCTGGAGGCTAAATAACCACAGAACGTGCAAAAAACTGCTCTTAAGTTCCACTTAGACCTTGAATGACATGATTGGCAAATGTCACGCAAGAATAAACGACTTCTTCATCTTCATTAATGGAAGCACTCTGTAGGGACCGTGCCTGTATAAAAGATGTATTAACACTAATTCACGGCCAGATTGCAGGCACGAGAAATCATTCTGCCCGCAAAATTGAAAGTGTCACATAATGAATATCTCGCAATAAGCAGATGGGACTCTTCTTCCTGAAAATGTCCGCGGCAATATCGCTCAAATCGTGGCTGATTATCATGAAATTGGTAGCCTAGCCTTCAGCGAGCAATCAACAAGTTATTTTACATTTTCTCTCCGCTACTTCTCCGCTGGGTACACGTTTTAAGTGTGCGCAAAGGAATAGTCACGTGACATACCCTCGTCCCTGTAAAATTATTTAGATGAGGAGATCTAAACAGTTTGTATTACCTCAAGGAAAGAAAGCTTCCAGTGTCACCAACACGGAAGCAATGTGCTTTCAGAGCAAAACTATCAACACGATGTTACTTTTTCCATAGAAATTGTGGAACACAACCACCCTCGCTTCCTTTTGGGTTCATTATCCTCATGATTGTGTGCTCCTCAGGCGATTGCAAGGAGTTTGATCATCCTCCTACCGCAGGGCGTTGGTCTTGCTCCTTTTCATACGCTCAGGAGCGCATGAAGAGGAGCAAGGCCACGGCCCTGCGGTCGGAGGATGGATTAGAAACTTCTTGATTACATCAACAGGCGTCAAACTCTTGTATCACTTCTCGAAACTTTCTAAAGGTTGCTAATTTACTTGTTTGTTCCTTTCACTAAACCTAACCATTGCTTGGGGTACTTTGTCTGAAAGCGTGCTACGGGATTGTTCATGACATGATGATATTGGTACCAGCTTCGAGAAAAAGTCATAAAACTTGTATTCCATACATACTTGCTCTGAACGGAGCAGATATCACCCCCAGGCAGGAAGAATCCTTTATCTTCGTTCATGATAGCAGAGGAATGACTAAAGCTTTCATTTTTTTAGAGGTTTGTAGGTTGGATTTCAACAAAAACAGTCATGACAGTGACTCAAGGAATTGTATGAAGTCGTATGGCAGGGATTCTTTCTGGTGCTGTCATCTCGTGGAGAAAAAGTCTGGGAGGGGAGAACAACAAGAGAGCAGGTATTGCAAGCTTCTCCCGAAAGAAAGTTAGGATTAACCTGCTGTGGTCCCAAACTGCTTCAGGAATAATGAATTTGACAATGTATATATTAAAAGAACTAGGAAGTCATGGCAGAAGATTTTATTGCAAGAACAAAAGGGCCAAGTTGTAGGGAGGTTAAAGAGGCAGGGGTGTTGAACATTGTAAAGAGGAAGATGGGGCTGGTTTATCAAAGGAGACTGAGTGAGCTGTCGGTCTGCAATGCGCCGTATCACGAACTTCCTGAAGTCCATCCCAGAACCAGAGAGAGATCAGCTGCAACTGAGTATTCTCACTGCCACACAACCCCCACCCCTCCTCTTTGACAACGCCAAGAGAATCCATTTGCAGATCCCTTACTTGATGCATGCAAGCACTGTTATCAAGAAGGTGGTAACGTAATACACACTGAAGGCTCTTTCAATTTGTTCCACAGATGCACATCCTCAGAGAACGGACAAACATATATTGATATGGTCCTGGGAGGATTCTGATAGCAGTCGTGCAACAGGTCATCTTCGTTCCCATCTCAGAGACGATATTACTAGATCCATCATCAATTACTAATGGCATACGCATCCATCAGGAATGACTTGCCCCATTTGCCTCCCGATAATCATCTATTATGGATCGAACGGGTCTTCGGATGGTCATCTCAATGATCGTGGTCTCGCGGTAGAGCCGTGAGGTGAAAAGTCGGCTCATACGTTATGAGCTTCTTCTTAACAGTGTCAGACATGATATCAAGGATCGGACAGGCATATGGTCTGGCGCAGGAGTATTTGTATTTGTATGTTTCCATCAGGGCGGAAGCCATAGCAATATTGGGAGAGGCCATCTCAAGCTATGTTCCTCACTTGGATGGGATCTTTCACTTGCCCTTGCAAAGGCACAAGGTACAAGGCACCATGACATTATACGGTCCCATGCGACGGACGTGAAGAGTCAGGAATGATATCCCATATGGCCCAAGCTGGATTCGAGGCCATCCGGGAGCTGCCGCTTCCTTAGCGGACGTCGGCTCTTCAAGGAGTCGAGAAGTCGGAACAGTTACGGCTTGCCATTTGGCAGCAGGTCCATTTTCTCTGAGCTACTGATAATCAGTCATAATGGTAATAATAAGAACTGATGGTGACCAAGCTCTCATAGATATTCAAGTAATGTGATCGTAGACGAAATGAGGAAGAGCCAACTGGTATACATGTATGTATAATCGTACTTTTGTTTTTTTCTAACAAGAGGCCACACGATATCAAGGGAGACTGTACCAGAACCGAGATATTCAACAGGCTGGTAAATTAGCATTCCTATCACCCCTTCGTGACAGACAATTAAAGGATTCATGTATTCATTATTCATGATCGTGATTCGCTAAATCTTTTGAGAAGGTCTCACTTAGATGAACGTCAGGTGGGAATGGAATACGCTATGGAAGGAACAGTCTGACCCAGGAATGACAAGGAAGGTTGGTAGGTATGTGTCTAGCATTGTTGGAGCCACCACAGCGAGTACAGTGTTATATCTAGGATTTCAGAAGGGCATGGTGCAAACTTTGCGAAAAGGGCACTTCAACCTAGAAAAGGGCACTTTTCATTCGCGACATTTCTTCTAACGGAATTTGAAAAGCTAAAAAGTTAAAAAGGTCTCTATAACTCCAGTCAACAGCCAATTTAAGCCAGTTTCTAAGGTGATATGACCAAAAGGGACTATGGCAAAGGGTCTGGGGGTACTAAAAACCTAAAAAAAAAAAAAAAAAAAAAAAAATTTTAGGGGCATGGCGCCCTAGGGGGTTAAAAAAGGGCACAATGGCGCCCCCTTTTGGCGGCATGGCGCAGCGCCACTCTAAAATGGCCTAGATATAACACTGGAGTAGCCTACTTGAGGAGCCTTGATGGCATAGTGGTTATTACGTCCGCTTAGCAAGCGGCAGGTCCTAGGTTCGAATCCCGGGCCATGTGGGATTAATCCTCCCTGGCTCTTCACGTCCGCCACATGGGACAGTAAGCCGTGGTGCCTTGTATCTTGTGCCTTTGCAAGGGCATGTAAAAGGCCGTCCACGCGAGGAACTTGAGACAGCCTATATTCAATGTCACCAGGGCCAATAATGCTTTGGCTTTGACCCTGACGGAAAAATCTAATACATAGGGCCTATATAAATACAAAATACCACAGCGCCGCCAGCGAATTCCACTGACAGCAAACTGCAGACTACAATAGACAACCTGATACAGGTATCCGTAGAATTTCCATTAGATGATATTTATCTTCTCCTCTTTCCCAAGACTGGTTAATTAACCAATGTTCATACTGTCTGATAAAAAATTGAAATCAAATATATCAATTTACTTACATAAAATCCTCAGCACTATTTTAGGAGAAATGTGTCTTAACTGAGGCGGCACGAAACAAAAAGTGGAAGTGATCGGCGACAGCAGTCTTGGTCTTTGTTACACTACAAGATTTTCATCCCTAAGTGAACAGGGGATGTGTGCTACTGGCAAAAGTACAACACATGGTTTCCCAGCCAAGTTGATCTGAAACCCATTTTACATAATCGGAGTCATAAAGCACGAAAATATTCCGAACGTGCACGTCATTAATCAGAGAAACAAGGGAGACGTCAGTAAGATCAATGGCGGAGAATGATCGCTGTATTTTCACCAGGCTGGTCGTGGTCTCATTCTTCAGGGCTTACAATGATGGATGTTGGTGAAATCTGTATAACAACATGCCTTTCTGCAGCCATGTTGTCTTGGCCATTCATCAAAAACCAATGGATAAGTTGGCATGAAGAATTCAATATTACACAGCTGCCGGTCCATGATGTAGCAAGCAGTCTTTTGGAGAGAACTCAAATTGGCCAGGAATCTGAGCTGTGATACTTACTTTATATGATGAGAACCTTATACTTAAAACACTTTCTCTGACAAACAATCTTATCTTTTTATTGAAGACCATTATTCGGCTGATCTCTTTCTCCTTTCGGGGTATCATATTCTATTGTTACTACCAAATTGAGTTGCTAGAATTCTCAGACTACCATTGTATTCAGTATTTCGTCAATTTCCAGTACGATTTCATTTGTAGCACACTGACAGAGGAAATTGCAGTATTACCTACAGAAAATCTCAGTTTTGAGATTCTGTGAAACCTCAGGAAGTTGGAGTTCTAAGAGAAAAAAACATAGGAAATGGACAAGCTGTCTCCATTTCTTTTCTCAGTAGGCTTTCAGACAAGAAACATCGGTTGAGCAATGCCCAGTGATCCCATCGGACGTGAGGTTGGTTTATCTCTCAAGACACCGTTTCGATAGCTTTGTTTGGCAGGATACAAACAGCCATCAAGTGACTCTTACCCTCCTCACGTAAGACACTAAAAGCGAGCTGGCCACCCATCACGGAACCTGAACAGGCTGAATTCAAATGCATTGCTTGTCCTCTGACCCTCACCGCCACAGGATCCGACAGTCACATGAGACTTGTACTCCTGTGAGACTCCTGAAAGACATTTGAACGGCAGAAAAAACACTCCGTCTACCATGGTCGTCCACTGTCAAAGAGAGGGCAATGGCACTCTGACAGCTCAAGGTAGAGTGGCTCGGGAAATGGACAGGATACATGAGCAGAAACCAATAAGTCCTTCTACTTGAGAGGTCGTGTCAAGACTACCTCAGTGAAAGAGGAGAAGCTGAACATCGGTCTGAATGAGGGAAACCATGGCTGACTCCGACAGCTGGGAAATCAACAGTGATTTTGGATCAAAGACCTCAAAGTTATGTGATACGGACTAGCGACCTCAATCTGGAGTTTGATATCTGAGCCTGTTGACGACGTGTTCGTTACTACCTCCATATATCGAGATATCTGAGATGAAGAAGACTGTAGCTACCGAATGACATCAATGACAGAAATATAGGTATTGTAGAGTCAATTTTCAGTGTTTGTACACCAACAGCGGATAACACGACAAAAGAAGAATACACAGCCAAAGTATCTAATGAAGGAACAAAACTTGGAATTGGAACTACCCTGTAACCCAGAATCTAATAGGTTAATCTGCAGTACCCTCATTTAGACAATTTCTACGAGGTTTGCTCCTTGGGAAATTGAGCACAAAGCAGACACTCCAGAGTTGAAGTTTTTTTCCTGCCCTGGAGAACTTTTTGAAGTTTTGATTAGAACTAGAAGTCATTTCAGTTATCTTAAAGAATCTCGACGAATGATAAAGAAAGCAATTCCTCTCCGTAAGATTACTTTCTCGCATGCTGCAGGGAACCAACTGAAACACAAAGACAAGGAACGTGCAATTTATCCCTTAGATAAAACTTTTTCTATGGGATCTGCTTTGAGGAACTATTTCAAGTTTTAACATAAGATGATAGAAGGTTATTTTCAATCTAGAAACATGATTTCGAACAATTGGAAGGATGAAGATCACAGCAGTAGAAAATTGAAAGATTTGAAAATTGGTTAATAGGAGAGAGTTTGAGGTAAAATTGAGTTCGCCTGATTGGAAGAAAACTATTTGTTATTTTGTTCCATGGCCCCCTGCTGACTGTAACTTGAACAACAAACTCTGTTGAATTTTGAAGTGAAATTCATTCCAGCAATTGTGGGTTAATATATTCTTTATCAATAAAAGAAAGACACCAATACTGTGTGTGAGTCAGTCGCTTCCTTTCTGAAGCATCCTCAACAACACATTTTGCAATAAAGCTGTAAAAAGTGCAGTCAGACTGCAAACACCCTTAAAGTTCATTAATTACAAATGGACCTGTAGCACCACTAATGCATATCATGAGTCAGAATGCTGTTACATTATCGTTGATTGTCACTGTCTTTGGATTGTTTGGTAAATAAAGTGAGTCGGCTGTAACTGTTCAGGAGGCCCGCCTCGCGTATTCTCTCTATTGACACGACAGACCTTTTTTATCAAGTACTGATGACACAGTTGGGAATTACCATTCTCCTTCCAGCAATTGCCACAAACCTTCTTTTATTCCATGGCGGTTTTTATCCTGAACCACGGCAGTCGCCATTTAGCTCTATAACAATGAAAGTACAGCAGTCGCCATCTTGCTCTCAAGGCAACCACTAAACTACAAATGGAGTTACTAGTTCCATGACACCACCTCGCTCCATGACAATCACTGCTCTGATACATGGCAATCACCATCTCGCTCTGTGGCAGCCACTTCTGTCTTTTTGGCAGCCACCATCTGTCTCTTTGACAATCACCATATGGCTACTCTCCCGCTTTTTGACAAACACCATTATTCCGACTCTGGCAATCACCATCTGGTGGTTCCATATCGTTCCTTGGCATTCACAATCTGGATTTATGGCAATCACCTTCTAACTCTATGGCAATCACCATCTGAGGCCATCTCGTTCTTTGGCAATCACCTTCTAACTCTATGGCAATCACCATCTGAGGCCATCTCGTTCTTTGGTAATCACCTTCTAACTCTATGGCAATCACCATCTGAGGCCATCTCGTTCTTTGGCAATCACCTTCTAACTCTACGGCAATCATCATCTGAGGCCATCTCGTTCTTTGGCAATCACCTTCTAACGCTATGGCAATCACCATCTGAGGCCATCTCGTTCTTTGGTGATCACCTTCTAACGCTATGGCAATCACCATCTGAGGCCATCTCGTTCTTTAGCAACCACCATCTGGCTCTATGGCCCGGGCTGGATTCGAACCCGGGACATGCCGCTTGCTTAGCGGACGTGATAACCACTCGGCTATCAGGCCTCTTCGAGGCTACCATACTCTCTGGGTTTGGGCAATCACCATACTCTCTTCCCTCATGTCAGTCATGTTCTTCCCTCAACCCATCAGCTTGTTCCACTGGAATCTCTCTCCTCTTCCTTCATGTCAGTCATGTTCTTGCCTCAACCCATCAGCTTGTTCCACTACAATCTCTCTCCTCTTCCCTCATGTCAGTCATGTTCTTGCCTCAACCCATCAGCTTGTTCCACTGCAATCTCTCTCCTCTTCCTTCATGTCAGTCATGTTCTTCCCTCAACCCATCAGCTTGTTCCACTACAATCTCTCTCCTCTTCCTTCGTGACTGGCATCCAGCTTACTCCACATTCGATCATTAGCTGCGATCATGAGACCAGTCTGCTGCTGATGCTAAGTGGTCTGCAATGAGTCCAGGAGATTTCTTAAGAGTCATCTCCACCTGATCATAACGGAAGACTTTTTCCGTGTTATCCCCGCAAGTGACATTTGCATGACGTCCAGAATTCTCCAAACAGGTGAATCAACACCTCGCCATAATTCTCACGTAATCGGATTGCGGCAAGAAACTTCTTTTTTTCCCGACTAATCATGCATCTCTTCAGCGAAGTAACCTGACGCTAGACCCAGCAGAGATCGGCTCTCAGCTGATATAATCTCAAAGCTTTAATGAGTGGATAGTCAGATTCCAACTTCAGGCCTAAAAAACGAATGATCTGCCTCGCTACTGCCAAACTTTTAATCCACTCCAACAGTTGGACTGAGGATAAGACCTAACGAATGCCTCTCAATTTTTTTCACATCCATCGAAAGATTCTTTCAATCTATTTCAGAACCTGCACTAGGGCCCGTATTCTACAGGGCGGGCCAGAGAAAGTGTCCCTCGAACAATAGGAAAACAACAGATGTTGTTCGAGGGACACGTTCTCTGGCCCACCCTGTAGAAGCCTCCTTTTAACTCTAAGGACCACTTTAAGCTTTTGTATTCTGCCCTGCAAACAATAGCTAAAGGTAAACCTAAGAGTAAAGGAAGGTTTTAGAATACGGCCTGAAGTAAAATTCACAACTGGTGATGCTGGTTGGCATTGGGTTAAAAGAATGGTCAGCTCCTTGTTTGGTGTTCCCCAAACAACCAGAGTCGTACAGAGTTAACCACGAAGCACCAAGGAAGAAACGAGCATATCAAACTTTATGATGACATTAAGTTATAATCAATACCACCGTCGACAAGATAAGTGGCTCAATTTCAAAGCAAACCTAACAAGATGCTTCTGCTGGTGTATAATAAGGAAGGATGCAGGTTCTGTCACGTAAAGCGGGTTAGGCTGGCCTCATGCACACCTTAACCCCTTCCTATTGCCAAACCCTTTCGTCAAGCATGTTCAGTTGGTCTCCAGGTGTTCCAATTACCCCTAGAAACCTTTTGGGATTGATGGGGTTCAATACAATTGTCTCTTCCACATTGCACTGAAGGCACGTACTCATTCATTAGTCATGAAGCTGCCATCCCTAACAGGTCTAATAACATATGCAGACTTATGTGCCCACGAGTGATGTACATGTATTCTTTCTTCTATCACCAAGTACTGGGGGTTCTGTCTGTTATTCACTGTTCTTGAGTGTCAAGGGAAACCCAAGCAAGCCTCTTTCTTTCAGTTTGGAGAAATATGCTTTATAGATGAGATTTAACGCGAGTGCAAAGATGGCGTCACCTCAGATTTGAAGGTTTGACACTCAAGAGCTGCATTACCAGTGATCTTCCTTCAGCTTGAGTACTTCTGCAAGGTATTCCTTGACATTAGACCATTCTAATCATGTTTCTAACGCTTGAGTACATGGTTTCACACAATATTTCAATGAAAATCGTACGCAAGGCTCTTCTTATCGGCGTGAGTGTGGGTATTTACGGTAACTGAAACCGGCGTAAGTATTCCACTGCCTTCATCAAAAGATGCCATTATTGATATCATTATCTGCATCCTCCTTTGAAATGCTATAACCGATTATTACATGTCCATCGTCACAGCTGGTTCAAAAGGAATGAACGGAAAATTCTAGAATGTACAAAACTCTAATTATATGATATCATCGGAATTGATCATAAGGTTGACGAAGTTTGTCAAGAGGCAGTTTTGCCGGGAGAAGAGGAGATGGTAAGTAGGCGGGTTTAGTGTCTGGAAGAGGCATTTTGTGGACACAGACAGGATGAAATGTGAAGAGCATGGCCATCAGGTACAAAATATAGAAAATCACTATAATCATCAAACAGTCTATTTTAGGGTATTTCGCAGTAGATGACAAAGTGTTTTCACGTAATGGGAGAAAAATAGGCTTGTTGTTTTCTGATCCGGTGATGTATTTCTGTAACCATGATCAGAAATCAATTAGGTCACGGTGTAAAGAGAACAATACAATGTAGTATTTCATAACTCAAAGGCACCGCTAGTGATGGATTCTGTTGGTAAACAGATGACAAAATTGCGGATAGATTAGATAAATTGTTCTGAACAATTTGCTTTCCGATTGGTCTGTACTAGAGGCCCTGTGCATGGGGCTTGATAGATTGGTATAAAATGCTTTCAGATTTGTCAATATGTGAGATCCTGTGCACTGGATGCCAATTCTCCATGCCATTTCCAAATCAAGCTGTCGTGTGGTAACCCATGAGCTTGCAGAGCCAGCCTAGTTACAAGTGTTACTGATGCTTTAATGATGCACAGAAGATTGCCACACACAGAGGATTTCGTTAATGGTCTGAATTGACACGTCATGTGCTTAGAATGCCGTCAAGTCGTTCAAAACATTGCATCAATACCTTCCTTCCTGAGTAGAGATTCTCAAAAGCTTCTTCTTCAAGCTCTTGATTGTCTCACAGGGACCAATAGATCACCCGAAGGATAATCATCCTGACAGGTGGAAGACTTCCAGGAACCCCCAACGAGATAGCAACATAGAAAAGTCATTGCAGCATGCTAGAAGCTCATGCATCTTCTTATGGTGAAAGAAGTCGGGATTAGGAGGGAAACTCGAACTAAAAGCTTTATGCTGATAGACGTCGCTAATGTTCAAAACAACCGTTCATTCTTGTTTAATTTTTTGGGTTAGTATTATGTCTGATATATCAACAGAACATAGTAATGCTGCTTTCATATGAATCATACGTGTTCACCGACATTTCAGAGGCACAACGTCACACATAAATTTGATCAACCGTGATGAAGTAAAACTACATGGATTACCACAGAGAACAAGAGTATTGGCTTCAGCACGACATAGAACTGTATATATCATAATTTATTCATCTAAATTAAGTCATTTATTCAGGAAAAGCTCAACAAACATTGCCCACATAGATCTCCAAGTTAATTTACTCAACCATAATAATCCCATTCCATCCTATAAATCTTCGTCACTAATGTCATTATTTCGAACTTACTTGCTTTTATACAGCTACACGGAAGCCAACGTATTGACAGTTAGTAGAACTTCTCAACACAGCAGCGGTTTGTGCCCCCGACATTTTCATCCCAGGCCCACCGTGTGGAGGCAGCACTGAGGAAGGTGATCAACATAGCTCCTCCAACAAGCAATCATACATTTGCAGTACGTACCCAGTACCAGTGGCGTGATGCTCTACAGCTGATTGTAAGAATGATGATATGATCTTCCCTCAAAAGTGCCTTATCAACCCTAGAAATGATCGCAACTACAACCAGGCCAACGGCAGCTGTGTCAGTTTCCTTGATCACAGCTTTTTCTCACAGCTTCTTCAAATCTCCAACGCACAGGTCTGGATGTTGAAACCCCATCACTGGAGAATGTAAATCTTGTCATAGCTCAAGCCAACATTGCAGTGATTATTCCAATCCTTATTATTTCCATCCAACAGAGCTGAGGTTCTGGATAGTTCACTGATCCTGTCAATAATATCGACAGCAGATTCCATACTCCATGGATGGAGAGTGCAATCTGGTATTGAACAGCCGTTCCTGAGATTAAAATCCCATAACACCCTGTCATTGTTCAGTTTAATAATGCAACTGTCAGCGACCTGGATTTTATATTAACCAATAAATTTGAGGTCCATGGAGGTAGATTGGTTTGTTTGGTTATTTAATCTGGAATGACGATGATTGATGCAAAAGAGCAAATCAAAATTTCGGTCCATACATTCACACAAATCAGAATAAGGACAAACGACCAAGCAAGTGAACAACAATTTGGTCCACATTCGTACAAATTTAAGATTAACAGACACCTTTCAAGATCGCCACCTCAAGAGCAGAGCCTAGAAGAACTACATCCCTTCTTTTCAAGACGTGCTATAATGCCAGCCCAGACAGCAGGGTGCAAAGCCAATTCATCTCTTTGAAGGCATTTTAATTACCGGTTCTTAGACAAGAGAATTGGAAATGAAAGTAAAATATAGCCACTTGTTCACGAGAAATCTAATGTCATTAGAATAAATCACCGTCGATGAATCTCGCCAGGAGCAACAACTCCAAGAAGTCTAGAAGAGAAGCCAATCAACGCCAATCCAAACAAGATTTCTTCAGTTCCACAACACTAACAAGATTCTGTTCATCAAAGGAAAGCATAACGATAGTGCAGGTAAGAGAACACATTGAGGAGAAGAAACGGAACGCTATAATTGGCTGATACTTGCAACAACCGGAGTGGATATCTTGGGAAACCGCATCTAAGTGGTTCGGGCACTGTTGACCAAATTGGTAATATTGAATTATTGGTGTAGACTGATTTCGATGGATTTCTTATCGTCATTCCCCAGACAAAGGATCTACTTGAACACCACATTGGGTCGGTTTTATTTGGTCAGTAGACTCTTCTGCCTTGTTCTCGAAAAAAAGGAAACCCCAGCCCCATCCTTCCATAGCAGGGTTTTGGCCTCGTTCCTCTTCGAACACAAGTGAGTGGATGAAGAGAAGAGAAGTATACAGACACTGCTGTGGGAGGATGAAAATGACCAGACAAAGACAGTAGTCAAAATTCTTGAATTCCTTATGCAACATGCCGTCCTTTTCCCCGATGTTCATGTGAGATGTGAACTGCATCATGAATGTCCGAGTGCTCTCAGACAAGCCCTGAGGTTAGCAGGAATTAATTCCTAATGAACGTTTATGTAACGACATTCTCTAATGTGATCTCTTGGAGAAGTGAATGAGGACAATGCCAAATATCCAGTTCCTGACCTCAGGCCCAAGAATTAGGTACAAAAGTCATTTGACCTCTTATATAATAAGAAATTTTGAACAATACTTAATCCCAAACATGACAAGATACACTAATTAAAGGATGACTAAGGCAGCAGAGACAGGATACAAATCACAATGCAAGTTTGATAGCTTTTAATATCTGACAACAATGGTGATATGATCCGACTAGCGGAAGTCAATGGTATAACACTAATTAGCTTTGATGCAGTTAATGTGCTTGTGCTTCCTGTGGGAATGAAATAAGAGAGAATGACATCCTGTAGGAGAGGTATCGGTGATCTGATGAAAGGGAATCCTATGCTTTGACGTCTTCTCCAAACAACACCTGAGTTCAAGAACTTTCAAACTGAAATTTCAACACGACACTCGGGGTGTGTTAGGTGAGCAGACAATAACATTGCAAAATGAGACATGAATGCATTGAAATGAAACTGAAGACAACGAAATCTTCGCTTAGAAAAGTTTGACTCTTAAACCTGACGACAACAATGATTTCAAGTACAAAGCCTCCCATTCCATCAGCTTTGCCGACATTTTGCAGCTATATATGAATCAATAAAAACGTTCTGACATAAAAATGCTTTTATGATCAAGAAGAACTTTCAGGTGAAGTGAAAGCATTGATGTGTTTCAATTGATTAATGTATCATTTGCAAGTCAAATGTACATGGCGATTAGATTATAAATAATTCTTCCTATATCGTGACTAAAAGAAATAAATTGTTGGTGCATTCCAACACTTGAAGGCTAATCAAAGAGAATAAGTGACTTTAGTGCACGTTTTCAGGTTGTTCTGATGGCCAAACGCACTGCACGTGAAACTTCTTCAGCAAAGACATGTGTTTAGTTATAGCATCATACTGCCATTTGAACATCCTAATCAGGGGAGAAATGAAGAAAGGGAAATGTTAGAAGTCCTTAAACGTGCGAAGAATGAATAACATTTCCTGTTTATATGTCTGACGTCTCATGGCGAATCATTTCTTCTGATGCCCCACAGCGAACTGGGTAGATTGGCGTAATTAGGATCTACTGCTGCGATGAAAGGACAACACCATCAAAGTGCCACGACATCGCCCAAAGGCGAAGAGACTCCGCAAACTTCCCCACACGCAATAATATCGCGAAAAATCAATGATAGAAAATGGCGAAGGTATGTTCAGTTATCCGCTCGGAAAATCAAAGTCACCTCTGGAAGTAGGAAAATGATGAAGGAGTCAGAGCGGACTGGGAGAGGAAAGGAAATGAAGGGGAAACAGTTGGCAAGTTTATTGGTTTGTTGGTGAACAGTCTCTTGTGCCATCAATCACTTGGTTAAGGTATGAGATACGAACATCAATCATTCATCCTTAGTTTGACACAGTTCACAGCAAATCAACTGATTCCAGTGGGCAAGAAATTCATCTGTCTTGGGCCGCTGATTATTCAGAATGAACTAACCAATAAATGAATATCGCACATGAAGATGCAACAGCTTTCATCAAACAGTAAGTCGCTGAAGTGGGCCTGAATGTAAGTCATTGGTCGAACAGCAGAGGTTCCCAGAATGACCAAAGACTTCACGGCAACAAGAAGGTAATGGCGGCGTCTTGCACTCCGAGAAGGACAGAACCTTCTTGCAAGCGGTGATCTTTCAATGAGCGGATCCCTGTGGTTCTGTGATCAGGTGAGGGGCGTTTCCAATGGAACCAGCAAAATCGTCACCTCGAGTGAGCAATTGGAGCGCAGGGAATCAGGTCGAAACCAGCAACACATCGCAGACCTCTTTTTCTCTGGCCGCAAATCTCATGTTTGGGGATGTAGCTCATCAGACATTGCTGCAAAGTGACGATCAATCTTCCTCAGCCGGCAGCATCCTTAGCACAATCCCTGTGTTTCTGACAACCATCTCCAGCTCGCCTTCCATTCAGCCCGGAGCATGATGAATCAGCTCAAGCAGAGATCACTCACACACTTGTTGCAGGCACGAGTCAACAATCCCGTCAAGGGAGCAACTCGTCAGATGTAATGTTATTAGGTTACCATGAAGTAAGGCAGATAATGAAATAACACCTTCTGAAAGCACAGGGGAGGAGGAGGCACTCACTTTTTTCAAGCAGCGAGGGAGGGGAGAGTTGTAGAAAAGGCTTCACGAATGATTTGATTCATATTCTAACTTTTTTCACGTCTGGAAGGACATTTCGGGGAAATCAAATCACGGTATGACGAACGACTCCTGGGAGAACACAATATTGTGAGATCAAAGTCAGGTTTCACTCTTCGGGTGCCAAAATTGCAGGATCCCGTCAATTCGTACTCAATGACCAATGTGTAATGACTTTAGGTCACCATGCATTGGTATTCAGGATTCGAATTTGCAATTTTAGCCAAATGGTAGCAAACTCGCAGAGTTTCTAACAATGTTGATGTTGGAGAGTCTAGCCCAATGGCTATCACGTCCACTTAGCAAGCGGCAGGTCCCAGGTTCGAATCTAGCCTGGGCCATATGGGATTTATCATCCCTGGCTCGTCAGTTCGTCGCTGAGGACAGTTAGGCGTGGTACCTTGTTCCTTGTGCCTTTGCAAGGGCAAGTAAAAGACCCCATCCAAGTGAGGAACACGAGTAGCTTCAGATGGCCTCTTCTTCCATACTTTCCAGGGCCAATAATGCTTTGGCTTCGGCGAATCCTGTGTAACTCCTGCAGTGTTATTTCACAATTATACTAAGGCCATATTAGTGAAGTAATTCTAGAGGCAGACGACTAGGTTTTCTCGTCGATGGTCATCTTCTCAGCTGATTCCCAATTCCAAAATTAGGATCAACCTGAAGGTGCTAGGGATCTAACAATGGAGAAATGAGTCCAGTTAGGCAGAGTCCTGTGTGTAATCACATAATAATTGGACAATGGATGAAGAAACAAAGAGCAGACAATGCTGAAGGCCAAGAAACGTGCAGGAGATCTTCTCCTGGGCCCAAAGGACTGCATAACCCGACTCCGTAAGACCTGTGCAGTGCTGGCAGGTGACGAATTTCTCCCCTTAGGTGACGGAAGACACAAGGAAAAGACACGACATTCCTTACAGCCATTACTAATGACGGTCATTATTTGTAACCCGATTTGGGGAATGGAATGCAACCAGATCTTTCCAATCGATCCATTGGTGTTGACCAGAGGTCAGATGGATCCACATTTACCATAAAGGACCAGTCATACCAAGCCGATAAGGGGAGGGATGGGCAGAAGTTCAGTGGTCAGCTTCTCAACTCATTATTAGGTGAACGAGGTAGCCAATCATGGGCCAAGAATGCTCCAGGTATGTTTCCCTGGAACATTTCGACTTGATACTTGTTATTCGTTCTTTTGAACGCAATGGCCTGACCAAACTTTGGCCAACTAGTATACATGTATTGCCTTTACATTGTTGTCTACAGCAGTGATGGTGGCGACACAGGTTTACCTTACTGTGGTGTAGTAAAAGTTATTACGTGTATGACTCATGTTCTCATCATATTTTTTGATAACTTCATCAGTGCCTTCATTGAAGACATTTTGCTAATGGACTTGAAAGTAAAAGCAGCTTTGAAATATTTCAGGCATCGGAAGTAACCCGAGAAAAGCTTTCAGTAACCATTGTCAAAGACCAGAACAATAGTGTTTTATGATGGAAATTGCTGATGGGTTTCCATGAAAAGAACTCATCATGCTGTAGTACCTTTCCAAATAATGAACTCTAGGCCTTACTTTGTAAAGGTTTGTAAAAGTGCATGAGCATCGTTACTTATTGGTAAGATATTAGACAAGTTGGTAATGAGGGTTGCTGACAAAGGGATCTCAGCATGAGCATTATGCTGAGAGACAATCTTGCTTGTTTTCATGTTTATATCCAGTGTACGCATGATCTGTCTGACTTGTAGTGCAAGAGTACAAAACGTGATTAGGAGGTAGTCATCCTTGCAGTAACAGTGGTCCTTTTCAACACAGCAGTCGTTGGTCCAGATACGTTCCCACCAGCTCTCAAATTGTGCTTGCCATCTTTCACATTGTTAACTAATCACTTCTTCTTTGGATGATACCTTGACACTCCACCGTCTTTACCTTGGACCTATACTGATATCAAACAGAGCAACCAATAAGAATCTCCTTTCCTAACGTGGCGAGAATCAAAAGGGGAATATTGACCATGCATACCTTTGGACAACAAGATGACCAAGCTTTAGACCGGGTCAAGCGGTCTTAGCCAATCAGATATGATACGGTAACTCTTCCTTGTAAAGTCAAGCAGGCGTGGTTGATCACCGAAATTGCCTTGCAAGGATGTCGTGTGTGAAATTCGTGGTCGACCTCACCAGGCACGGCTGAGGAAGGTGATTACCTCTCCTGGAGTTCAGCGGACAGTATATGATCGATAACGGCTCAAACTTAATAACGACCAACAGTTTCAAGGGTTCTTTCCTGTAGAGATCAGATAAGGAGCAGTGAGGAGAACTTCGAGTCTTTCTACCAGTAGGCTAATGAGGAACCTGCAGAGCGGCGCTTCTGGGAGGTGCTCTCAGTCTCACCTTTTTCGACGTCGCGCCCCTGTTGCACTGCGTCATAAGGACGTCGTGACGCGACGTCATTGCATTGCTTTCCTCTGTTTTTGACGTCATCGGTCGCATCGCTGGCAGTGCCGACCTCAGTGAAAACTGCCCAAGGCACACATGTCTCATCTCATTGAAACATCCAAACTTAAAGCTCGCTCCTACTTCAGCAATGTCATCTTTACTCTCTCTTCAAGTGTACCTGACAGTGGTAACTGGATTATTACAAGATTAAACGCCAACCAACCATTATTACAAGGTGAACAAATCTCATTTCTACTTCCTAATGCGCAGTCCTAAAGCTTTCATGACAGTTTCACTCACCGAATGTCTTACTGACCATCTGGTTAATTCACCGCGTTTTTTCTCAGAGGACATTGTGAGAATTTCAAACAATGATACCGACCAGACAAGAGCACAAGGTCATGGTTCTGGGCACGTGAAATAACACATGTCATCCGACTAACTACTCAAGGGAGACCACACCACCATATTGCCATTGTTTCAACATCACGCGACCTTTCTCGGGATACTAATGGCAGAATGGGAGATAATTCTTGGTTTGATTAGAAGTGGCTTCTCGGGGAAGAGGGACACAAATTGGTGCCAAGACCAAGACAATCGCATGATGTCATGTGTCAACTTTTCTTCATCCATTGTACCACATGTGAAGTCAGGATTCTCTGGAACGGGGTGTCGTGACGATGAAGATTCCAGGTACAGGCTTAACGTTCACGGCATTCCTTCCAGCTATTGGGCTGTTCATTCAAATGGCCTATTCTCCCCAGGCCATTCACCAAAAGCATGGCTGGGCCATATTCATGAAGCCTTCACAACTTTACGCGCACGCAATTGTACCGGGCTGCATACCCTACTGTTCATTGACTGCCGCACAATAGGTGTGCGTGCTCGCTGAGTTTGGGGGCGGTTCCACCACAGAACCCTTGGAAAGGCAGACATGAATCTTTCAAACCCTGATTGGGGTAAAAACTACTTTCTTCAGTTTCCTTGCATGGGAGGCAAGGATCTGGACAAATCTTACCAAATAGCTGAAGAATCGGTACGATCAGCAATGGTTGATTAGCAGATCAGGGAAACAAATGAAGAGGAATGTCATGCACTGCACCTCAGCAGGATTTCCACCTTTCAACAGGTTTCAGTTTCCAAACTGGTCATGCCATCATCCGGGATGCTCGTTCCATTATCCTAAACTCCAATCAACCTGATCAATCATGACTTCGTGACACACAACTAGATCCATCGGCAACACCTGATAACTGTTTGATCTTCATTCGAAGCCAATCGCATTGGTAATTAAGTCATGTTAAGTACCTCTGAGATCTCTTAAACTCGGAATATTTATGGAGATATTGACGTCTGGCAAAGACTGTCAATGAAGAAGGAAGAGGAGAGCTTCCTTCGTGAAGCCTTTGTGGAGTGAAAGACTTTCTTGCACAAGAAGATAAGACGTTTGAGGCAGATCTTTGGTTAGTGATAAAACCCGGAATGAAACGAAACGAAACGAAATCATCGAAATGATCGAAGTGGGACTCGCAGGGAAATTGGGAATTAACGTAGGCCGAGTTAAATGTCTTTATGTGCAAATGTATGCTTCCGCCTTGAATTGACGTTTTTTCAACCGGTACCACACAAAATCAAATTGATGTTTAAGAATCAGAATGCCAAAGAAAATGCCAAATACATGAAATAGATTTCATCAAACTCCATATACTAGATCCATCTAGCGGAGGATCGTTGTGCCAATGTACTAAATTGCCGAATGAGACCAATTAGGCCTAACCAGTAAAACACAACTGGACCGTATGCAGTCTATACGTGTTCCTCGTGGTTAGTAGGCTAAATACGCAGAGCATACACATGTACTTCGATGGTTATTTCGATGCATAGTGTTATGTCAGGGAGCTCTATATTTAGCGTACGATGATTATACATGTAGATAATAGGAGCAGTCAGCCGCGCATATTCCCAACAGATGGCAGCAAGTCTTAGCGGACCAATGTACAGGAAAATCTACGCGATTGCTGCTCGATCGATAATGACTGCGTCCGCTAGATGCATTGAATTGGGCCGTAGTGACACCTAGTGGTCAACTCGCTGACAGCTCCTATTGGGCAATGGTGCCAGCCCACATCATGTACGAAATTCCCTTCGGTGCTCCTCAAGTTGCCGCCAGTTTCTTCTGTGTTTTCTTCACTCATTCGGTTGGTGCATAAACCAAGCGTCAATGTCGGAGCAGGTTCTATGTGAACCACTTAAATATCGATATTACAATAAGACTTGCCAAAACGAATATAAATTCATGCAAATTATGCCCATTTCGATGATTTCATTTCGTTTCGTGTCATTCCGGGTTTTATCACTAACCCAGATCTTTCATTCTCAGAAGATTATCATGGGTGTACATGAGATGTCAGTGTAATTGGCACCTAACCACTAACTTTGGTTTGGTGCTCTGATGGTTGCATGGTTGAATGGTTTCATCCCAGCAAGCCTGGGGGTCATTCCTTTGCGAAATAAGCACCGTTACATCTTTCAATCTTTGGCAGGCAGACTTCAGGGAAGTACATGTAGATGGAGCAAGATAAACCTTACTTTGCAGCGCTTTATTTCATGATCGATCGGCATTCTGCTCCTATCGTCAGGGTAAATTACTTTCACACCTAACAGCAGGGCTATTCATAATCCACACAGGAATGTCAGCCTCAGATTTGTATAGCGCAGCCACACAACTGCTAATACATATTTATAACTCCACACACAACATTTCTGATTCCATTTGCCGGACACCAAGTGAAGCAGAAGCATCAATTATGGAACATGTCGTGGTAAATGGAACAAGCTTAGAGGAAGAGGAGTGAAATATGGGTGGGCGACTCCGAATGGAAAGATGGAGGCATCAGGAGGTCAGGTGAGGACATGTTGAAAGAGACCTCCCTGAAGGAACCAGGAGTTTTGTGCCCTCGCTCTCTCTTGCACATCAGGAGATGGTAGTAAACTCCGTAAGCAAAAGTTCATTCTTCAGCCCTCTCAGCTGTTTGGAATGAAGAAGTGGCGAGATGGTGCGATGCTGGCGACGCAAGGAAGGGTGAGACCAAGAAACAAGCCCAAGGCTGAGAGACGACGGATGACAATGTGTCTCAACAGGCCACACTGATAGCCCAGGGCCAAATCATTCTTGAACTCTCAACATCCATCACTAGTAGTGTGTTTAGGAGTCAAATCCGTGCATAGTCGCGGGCAGAGCAACCTAATCCTCAATTCACAACCAAAAGGAGCTCGAACGAGTAGTTCACGGTCTCTTCCAAGAGGCCCACTCAGTTATTTCTCATTCTTCTGGGTGGTGAAGTGCACCCGAACTACTTGAGCAATTGCGTTAGGATTATTGCATTCATGTTGGCAGCTCTCTGAAGGGGAAGGCCATTCTGTCTGAGGAGGTGGAATCAGTCTGGAGGAGAAGATCACACTGTGACTAGGAGGAAGAAGACAGATATATCATTATTAAGAATTTCTTGGCCTTTTTCTCACTTTCTTTGAAAGACTCTGACTTTAAGTTTCCTTGTACACAAAGCTTGTGTTGGGCAGATGTTCTGTCCAGTTCGCTCATTGCAATCTTACGTCCTGAAGGGGTTTGTTCATGGGTCACAAGCTTTGCATTTTATGAAGGTTTTTGCCACGAATGCTGAATAAACCATGGATATGGTTCACCAACTGTATTCAAAAAAGTATGCCCGAGAAGTGAGATATCTCTGCGCCTATAGGTGCAATATGGCCACAGACATTCCATTGTTTATTCACCACTCTCATGTTCTCTGTGAGAGATCACACGAAAACCTCTGAAGAATTTCACCAATGGCAATTATCAACGAGTTCACGGATAAAATATGATCGTCAATTATTCTAGCTGCCAGGAAAAATTGATGGATGGCCAGATCTGCTGTCACATGAGCGATGGTCCTCGGCGGCAGACGCCTTGTTATTTCTTAAATGCATATATGGCATGTGCATACATGTACATATCGATAACTGGCAGGCAGGCAGAACATCGGCAGTCTCCGTAAGGTCTCAAGTGAATCTTGTTTTGGACTTGAAGATCCAATTTGCTTCTAAACGGCTTGGGTCAAACATAACCTCATTCTTCCTGTGGCCATTGCCATTTGACCCTCAGGCTGGGTTTTTTACAGACATCTGTTGTCAGCCAAGTTGGTTCATGATAAGTATTCGTATCTTATTTTCACAGTGCCATAACGCATAGGGGGTTAAATATATTAGCTATGAGGTTACTGCAATTATTGAGATCTAGAAGGTATATCATGCTAGATGGACGCGATAAATGAAGACGAATGCTGGCTCACGATATTGTCCTCGCTAATGGCCATAACTTATTCACCACAACTGCAAGTGACAAGTCCAATGTACTCAGGCGATAAAAAAGCCGACCAACCAGCTATTGATTAAAGAACATATAAAAGATGCTTATTTAGCTGTTTATAAGGAACCAGCTGCATGACTAATACATTCTAAAGATATTGGTTTGCTCCGGTATGGGTGTGGGGGGACTTCGCTTCATTTCCGTTTTGTTCTATATTCAGCTTACGGTTGAATGGATTAAACACACGGTAAGTGACATGACCATTCCATCAGAATCCAGTGGCTTCCGTAGGGTGGGGGTCATAGACTGGATTATTTATGATACTGTCCTCATTTTACCCGTTCCTTATGACTTATTTACACCTCTCTCACCGCAGCCTTCTCTAGAAGCCATCGAACCAGAGATATGGAAGTCAGTTTTTGGTACAATTTCTCCTTTATTTCCTCGTGGAGTTAGTTCCGAAGGACAGGCACCTTTACCGTATCTTTGATGTTAGGCAGAAATATTGCGAAAATGTAACACTGTTTTAGCGCCAATGTTCTGTAATTATGGGTTATTCCACAAAATCGTTATAAAAATCTTGATGTCCTCTAACGCTGCATGTTCTTAGAATGGATTTTGTAGTAAATCAATTAGAAACGCCCGAAGCGGTCCGTCCAGGGAGTCTGATTACGAATAATAATTAGTCGCAGTTAGAATCCGCCGAAACAGTGGAGATGTTTTAATGAAAGATTGGAAAATTACAGTACTTGCTTCCAAGATGATTGCCCAGTTTCTGTCTAGCTGCATGGTGCTACACTTTTTATGAATTGATTGGAATAGAAGAGAAGAGTGACGTCGGTAAGTTAAAAATATCTATGAATGAGCTGAGAGACATCATGAACAGTTTTTCTGTTCGTCGTCATCCTAATGGAAAGCTCTTTACCCTCATCTAATAGCAGGAGTTATATTTTTTGATTTTTCGCTCACAGAAATCTTGCAATTTTATCCATTAAGCAAAAAGCTATACTACAGTGCAAAATCAATCTCAATCAGCCTCAACGAAAAAGGAAGCTGGGGATTCTGTTATAGAAAACATTACATTGCCAGTAAAATGATGAGGAAGTAATTGGTTACTCAGGAGAATAGATCCCTTGCACACGTACATTACATGACCTTGCAATGCACTGACTGTCTACTGCATGCTTCACCTTTGCATTGCCATCGAACGAGAATACAATACCATTGAGAGATTAACATGCAGCGCTGATCCATGCTTGGCACATCAGTGTCAATATTCTGATTGCTGATGCCGCCGATGTTTGCTGCTACATTGTGTACATTCAATAGGTGTATTACACACGTAGCATGGGGTGTGCTTGGCAATAATGTCAAGAGGAGGAGGGTTGTCGAGAGAATCAGAGAACAAATTGTCATGATCATTCAGCCTTGTTTTATTTTCATTAAGATTCCAATATTTAACCTGCCAAGGATGATTTCAAGGATGCTGTAGTGAAGGTGGCTGGCAAGGCAGTGCACATCTACCGTAGGCCTACTGTTCTTGTTCCTCCAGATAGGCAGACAGGACGAATATGCTGTCGAAAACATGTAAGGAAGAACATTAGCAACTACGAATCCAATTGCTTCCTTTCCATGTACGTTAAATCAAACACGTACATCTTCTGAACTGATTATCCATCTCATACAGGAAATTACAAGTCAATGTCGAAAGGCTGGCCAATATGTGGGAAAGAAACACATGACTTTTGACTCGGCATTGTTCCATCTTCTAAAAGCCTTCCAGTCACAAGTGGAATACATGGAGAACTGTCTTTGTGAGCGCAGGAAATTACCTCGGCAAGGTACGATGTGGCCGTGGAAGAGAAACCTTGTTTGTAATCAAAGAAAGGGCTGCTTTATAGGAGAAACTACACTGCCAGAGGCGTGAAGACACGTGGCGCCACCTTCGTCTGTTTTTGCCTTGAATGAAAAGGCTGGAAAAGACGGTATAAGAAAGGTTGTCATGTTAAAGGGCCTCTAGAGGCAGCCCAGCATGGCTGGGGAAAACCACGGGGAAAACCCAGGTTCAATACCTCGTACTGGTGATTAACGTTAAAGTGGCGCCGCCTAGCTGAAGAACCGGTACTGATAGTAGCCTAATGGCGAGCTGCCTCTAGAGGCCCTTTAAATGTAGAAATAACATCACAACGTTCTTCAGAAGAGCTGCACCAACAACACTATTGTTCCTACAAAACCACCGGGTCAATTTCAGAGTCTGCATATAAAGGCACAAAAGTTGTTGATTTACAATTAGTACATTTTCTATTTTTGACTTCAGCATAAAGAATGATAGAAGTACATTATTTGTTGAAATCTTTATTAAGCCGCAGGGAAATTTCAAGAGTCTGTGAATACAACAGCATCCACCATCCATCTCCAACGACAATGGAAGAAAGAGACATTTCATGCCATTAACAGAAAATGAGCAGTTTCCTGATGTAAGAACTGAACGTCTCACAAAAAAAACCAGGACCGTTGCTTTCGATACAGTCATGTTCACCAACCAATCAGAGCCCTCCCTTCAGGCACATCTGAGCAATCTTTGTGTACCTGTTCCTGTGAAGATATGAACACTGTAATGAAGCTTAATTATTGTCATCGACTCGGAAGACAATACGACTGCAAAGTAATGTCAATATTAGGCTAACTCTCGGCTCGGAATCCCTCGGCGCCTCGGGGAGGAACGGAACTAATGCAATTTTGTCAGTCCTCGGCTTGGGTAATTATAAAGTCTAGGGGAGTATGGCTCTTCTGTAGCTTGGGAACTGGGGAGAGAATGCTCCCCATGGCAGATCGCTCTTCTGGAGCATCCATAAGTTCAGATGCTCTGGGAGAGCAATCTTCTGCCATTATAATGTGTATAAATAGCTGATAGCTGACGTGTATATTGCTCTACTTCAATTTACCTTTGACATATTATTTGAGAGGAGCATTTGCTTCTTGCTTCACTCAAATTTGAGAGATTTCATTGGGCTTACCTACACATTCAGCTTCATCAAATAGCCCCCATGATGAAACCTGAGATGGAAACAACGCCGTCTGCCTCAGGGCTCCGTCTGACTTCTTGACACAGAAATCCACTTATTCTCTGAGTTACAACCAAACTGTACCAATGTTCGATGGATTTCCAATGAGAGAAAGAAGTGAGCCTGAGAGGCCATTGAGAGAACCAGTTGATGGTGATGGCAAGGCAAACAGGCCATGAATCTGTGAGGCTTCACTTTACACCACTGGAGAGTATGTTTAGATTCAGAGATGGAGAACATGGTGAAAGGATCGACTGGTGATCATCAACTGTTGGATGAGATTCTCATCGTTATAAATAGTTCCGTAGAATCTGAGAAGAAGTGCATGATGGACTGCTGTTTAGTTCATTCACTGCCATGGCCATCACTTTACTTCTCTGTGGCAAAGATTTTTCTTCGAACAATTCCCAAATGAACTTGGTATCTGGTGAAACATTTCATGAAAGGATGTCTATTCTGGCCTTCGATGCAGCTAGGTAAATGTAGCAATGCAGGTGCTCCAGCATCCACTGCTTCGGAAGTGATGCAGCGTACTGTCACCTGTTGCACAATGTTGCGGGAAGTGATAACTTATTCATGATGCATGCAGGTAGCTTTGGTAACCGATGAAAAAGCAGTTGACAGGCCGCCGTGCACAAACATTAGCATGGGCAGGAGGTATTTACTGAAGAAAGCAATGAAAAACACGACAGAATGTAAACATTCTGGTTTGCTCAGTATGAGGTGATGGTCAAGGGACCAGGCGCTGATCAGCAGTGTGAAATGTGATGAAAATGATGCAAAACTGACGTCAGCATAGTAGATGCAGTTTAAGGTGAAACCAGATGAAACTGCGACAGAGGTGCGAAGGGGACCAAGTTAGGAATAATGCAAATTAGCTTTTCAACTTGCAGCATGAATCGAACTTCATGGTGAAAAAACTACCGAATGAAGTCAAGTTTACTGAAAACATGCAATTTTTTAAAAATAATTCTATGTCAAGAAGCAGTTCTGATGATAAAGAAAAGGTCTATTGGAGCATTGCATGGCTTAGCCAGAAGGTATCCAAAGGAAATTAAACATAACATCATTTAGAGGTAATCTCGATGAACAATGTATGTCTTTAGTCGAGGAGAACCACCCAGTGTGAAGTTGAATTGGATAGATTCTCTCCATCAGCTGTCATCTAGAAGAACAAACTCCACCCGTCAGACATCATCTTGGTCATTGTGAATGCTGAATCAAGAGGTTTGCACGGGAACTACCTGGTGGGGAACATGACTCAGCAGAAATGAAAGCAAGACCCTTGGGTTTCGGTGTAAATATTTTATTGGTCATATCACTGAATACCTGAAATGTAATATGAGTGAGGTATTGTTCCATGACAGGCTCTCGGGGAGATGATCCATAAAGCTCAGTGTGGTGCTTATGGTGCAACCATCTGCTCAGACTTTGTATACTGGAATGTTTTTGTCTAACTAGTTTTTGTCCTCCTGCATTCTGAGCGTTGACTACCTCGCACCAAATGAAAGAAACAGTTTCATTGATCAGAAAAACCAATAGCCACTCTCTGTGATCAAAGATGGTTTGCCAAACGCCAACTTAACGCCCACTCGACGATTGAAAGGACAGCAATTTTCACAGCGGATGGATTTCTTGAAATCCGTGGCGCATAATCTGCGTTAAACTTGAAAATAAACGCAAATTATGCGTCTAACAGAGGCAAGAGTTGTTGATTAGAGCTAAGGAGTTCAATGAAGGAAATGGATTCGACTCCACTGTGAAGTCAGTGTAAGCGGATAGTATGCAAATTCAAATTATTTGAATTATTCATAGAATCAGTTTATCGGCTGTGAGGGATATCAAAGGAAAGAAGATGATGAAATTCACAGCTTTCTTGTTTCTTCTGATGAGTAGAAGACGGTGAGGCAGGTGAGGAAGCACCCAAGACAGTTGTAATAGTGTCAGTGCTCCTACAAGCCCGGGCTACCGGGAAATTCCATTTAGCTCAGTCGGTAGAGCGTTTGACTTTGAAGCGTCCCGGGTTCGACACCCACATTGGCCCCTCGGTTTTTTCAACTGCTAAACAGTCATTAAGTACCCGTGTCTAAATCTCCACCAGCTGGAAAGGGCTATGGTATTCCAATGTTGACTGGACTGGCAAAAGAATTTACTTACACTTGATTTTGGACAGGGATTGCATGCACGTCGTCCTGACCCGGAGTGATCCAGCGTGGCTCTTCACCGTACGAGGTGCTTTACCCTTTCCGAGTCCTTCATCAGAATTGGGCTTGGCGTCTCGTGGCAGTACTGCCTAATGTACTGGATAGCTGTGGTTGTTCTTCATCAAACAATGCAGCCTCATCCAAAACCTCTCAAAAAGCAGGATTCCCCCAGGAATACAGATTTCAACTGCTTCCGATTCGAGAGGAGATGATCTTTGAGCTGTTGCAAATTTGGTTCATTACATCTCACCGCAGGCCTCTTGATTGGAAGAATGTCCCTAAATTCATTAGTAATTGCCACTGTGAGGAACAACGTGACAAAGCACGACCTCTTCTGATTGAAGATTTGATTTGTTACAGGAAGTATTGGATTAGATTGTGACTGGAACACCAACATCACGCTGCTGCCGACATGGCTCTCAGCTATGGCGAGTCCATGCATTTCATTACAAACAGATAACGCAGAAATCAAATCCATCCGGCATTCTTTTTATTAAATTTATCCTATTTCAACGCTATAATTCAATCATTTTTCAAATGGAAGTAACACAAGCCGGCTAATTTGATTTCCGTGAAAAAGCATCATATTTTATGAACAACTCTGATTTCACAATGCTGTGTTGACAACACCCTCTTTGTTTTCATGTTGTGAAGGAAGCAAACTCTGATTGGCTGTCGAAGCCTGGTTGCAGAGATTGGGCTGCCAATTAGCAGCACAGACACGCTTGGCTGCCATATCAGCAGCACAGGCACGCTTTGCACACAAGTGTGCCAAGAATTTGTCGCATGGCATCAATGCTGGACATAGGCCTAGTGTACGTTACCAACCTAAACCCAGGATTCCACTCACCATTCCCACAAGGTTTCAGTAAAATCCACTGATAAACAACGCCAGCCGTGGGGAATACCCATCCCATGCATGTACAGAGCGGACTATTTCAAGCCATAGGAAATGAAGAAATTCTCTCGTTTTTTAAAAAGGCTGTGGAATGCAGCATTTTGAAAGATTGGTCTGTGTAGGATGTGGTAAACAAGGCCACATTGGTAGAACGAGTTTGTAGCATACCATGAGCGTTTGTAAGACACACCAGTAGTGCTCAGGAGTTTTGCAAACCACTTCTCTCAGTTATACAAGTTTATTGAATTTCAGCTACAGCAAGCACTCGTCAATTCACCAGTCGTGTGAGGCTGCCGGCAGCGAAAAGCGTTCAACATCATCAAAATCAACGGCAGCATTTATTTAAGGCTCAAAAATTCTCTTTGCAGTTGATACGCCCACTTCCAAGATCAGCGTATCAACAATTACGATGTTATCATGCAGTCCTGACAGGATTCTCTGATATGACGTTTATCTCCGTGGCTTATACCCGAGTATTGCACCACAACATACCACCAAACACTGGATGTGTTTCAATGTTTTTGCGTAGTAATGTTCTGTGAGGCAATAACAACTTTATTGAATGGAATTCTGCCAAAATGTGCCAGTTTTTGCCTATCAACCAGCAGTTGGACAGTAATGATCGCATTAGTGGTAACAAATGGAAGCATGAAACTACCTTGTGACTTCCACCGGGAGTCAAATATATTACTGGCTTGACACTTTCAGCTCTGTAACTCTAAAAAATGTTTTGGGTGTCTGGCTGGAGTATTGTAAGATCCAATTTGGGACCAACACAGACGGGGTCCTTGTTTAGCTTCCATGGCGTGATCGGCATGAGGAGCTACATTTAAAACAGGGACTTCATTCACGAAGCTCTCGTAACTCTTTACGGAGTGCGTAAACTACATGTATTGTCCATTTGCGGGCAACCTATTGTTCACTATCAGCCTGACGAAGGATTTGCGTACCCTTAAAGTCACGTGGGCTTGGTGAATAAGGTGCCAGGACTTATGAAACAGTTGAACAATCTAAGCTTGGTAATGCCCTTCCACACGGTGAATATGCTGAATAAGGGCGGACACGTTGATGAGTGTATGAAAGCTGCAAGCCTTGAATTGGCATGATCGGAAACTTTGATCAATGTGTGGAACGGGCATAAGATTGCTTGTGATTTTCCGATGGGTTTATTATGGTAGTCAAAACCCAAGCCTCTGTTTTCCCTCAGGGATTGGAAGCTAACTCCACTTTTTAAAATAAACGTTCTTACCGTACTTTACTGCAAGCTGCATAAGCTAAAGAAGAATTAGATACGTACACATTTTTTTTCTGGCATCAGAACGTGTAGCAAGAAAAACCTGGTGATACACATCGCTGCATGACTACAGGTGAACGCTAGAGACCTGTGAAAATGAATAGGTCAGGCAACAGGTGGCTTCAATGTTTGCTAATGTTCCTAGCCACTGATACATATTGCTCACCACAATTGCAAAGAGACTTCAATTTAAACTCCATTTCATTTAGCTAATGGCCAATGTATCGATTCACCATGTTCATGAAGCATGTGCGATGCGTGATGAATGCAGCCTGCCAGTGGGTGGACTGTGGGAATAACGCCAGACATTCACAAGCTATCAATATTGTATTATACACTGGCTAACTACACAGACACTGAGACAATATACTCGGAGAATGATGGCGGATAATTAAGTGCAACTCAAACTGAATTACATTTATCTGCAATTTTGAAACTGCAATCAACTCATAATTGAAGAGCAGTGATTAACGAAGATCAATCATTTGAATTTTTTTACCATCGGCTTTCATTGTAAACGCCCACAACAGTTCCTCCCGCATTTTGTGGTTATCACAGCGCTTTGAGACCTGCGATGGTTTAGCCATACTGCGTGATGATTATCCCAATGCGTGTCACGCCACTCACCGCAAACCGCAGTGGGAAACGCAAGTGGAAATGGGGCTTAATGTCTTCCCACCGCAAGAGAGGCTGTGAGAAACCCCAGGACTGCAGACCAAACCACTCATGGAATGACAACATTGCCAAGGCTTCCAGGCTGGGACATCCTCCATTGTTTTCGGTGTGCAGTTCTTGGGAAGACATTATTAAATTTACGTCTTCCTTAGCATGTATTTTCAGGCTTTCAGCTGTTTGGAAGAGTCTCCACAGCAAAGTGGAATTGCGCGATGCTCTAGAACAAAGCCTTTCAACAAAGGCATGTGGACCATTTCCAAATACCTACAGAGTAGGCCTGAAATCAGGGAGTGCTGTACGCTGTTACCTTGCCATTTGCCCGTAGTGGGAGCTCTCACAAATGAGACCTGCAACGTTTCAAAGCAACAAGTTGCCACTTATCCAATCAAACTCAAAAGTAACTGGTAATTCCCGACTGGCATTCGAAGAATTGAAAACCACCAACGCGGTAACCTTTGTAAACCAGCGGAGTTAATTTTTTTCTTTGAAGACACCGGTACATTATATGTTCGAGTGGACTTGGGCAGAGTTGCTTCTACTGCGGATTTCTTGCAACGTTCATTGTTCCCAAGTTTGTAGAAGAGCAAGCCTGATGCTGTTGAACTGTCAACTCTGGCCGACCACCTCTATGAGATGTGTGACAACTACCGGGTATCCACTGCCCATAAAACACCCAGCCTCAGACAAAAGAGCCTGCATATCAAAATAATGAAGTTTCCATGTCACAAAAACGAATCTGGTCATGAAATATTCAAAATTCTGACTGTAGTTGTCAACCAAATGAAGAGCTCATCAAGTGAATAACCATACTTCACATGCTTGTCATACTGATACATCCACCATCATAGGACAATCTGATATGCTTTACATATGCTGACATCACGTATCACAATGTCATCATGACAAAAAATTGAATTATGGTGACTAAGGGCGAGTGTCGTATTTGGCAGACGTCACCTCCTTTTGGTGACTTATCCCCAAATTAGTGCTCTTATTGGCTGACTCAGTCAGGGCTAGTTCTTATGACATCAATAAAGTGTTGCAGTTAGGTGCAAATTGGGCAATTTCTCAGCTACATAAAAAAGTCATGAACCTGAGCCGTGGATGTGTCTTCTGGTGATATCTCATCCACCATGATATAAAGATAACAAGGTGGCTTTGGTAGAAGTTGCAGCTAGAAAGCTGTACACCCGGCACCAGTGTCTATTGGGAGAGTTCCTACTGTTAAATGTTTCCATTAGTCAGATTTGCATTACTTTTTATGGCTTTTTTATAATCTACTTCAGTTCAATACTTCACCAATGAGCTCTAACACACAAACATCAGCTGTTACAGTCCACGAACCATTAAAAGTGACGGCAATTGCCATTATATTTGAGAAATGATGCCTAAACTAGGGGGGTGTCTGTCTAACGGAAGAGTTATAATATCCCAGAGTGCTTCTTGAGGGAAATGAAGTTGACAATCTCCATGAATAACACTTCTGCAAACACTATACTATTAAGTGCTAAATTAGCTTGAAAGTAGTTTTTCATGGCGTTCAGTGGTGAGATTTTTAACAGTGTCAGTGATTGGTTTCTAGAGTCATGATGTACAATTGCTTTATGGAATGCCTTGGTGTGATTAGCACACAGATTAATGGCTGCTTGTATCATGTAAGCAAGTCTGGTTTTCTCATTTTCCACATTTTCCAATCTCTACACCCGTGTTGCAAATCGCGAAACGGGGGGGGGGGACTCTCGGGACAGAACGAAAACGAGGATCTGCCTGTGGCTTTGCTTAGCATTCCCATCTTGTCCAAACAAGGCCAATCAGGACTAGTGAAACAAATAGCCGTTCGGCACTTTCGCTTCTCTTCCAGCACACATTTGTAACACGGATTTTGATTGGCACGTCCATTGGCCTTCGCACACCGATGATTGGCTGAGGCTCTGAGCTCCTCAGAAGCGGGAAATATGATGGATTCAAACCAGGCTAGATGGGCGTCAGGCCAGATAGACTGGTGAGAATCAGATGAGCATTCCATGCTAAACTTCCAACGTTGTTTCTTTCTCCACTGTCAAAGTGCACGTTCAAAAGTGTGAAAACACTTGGCACAAAATTATATGAGAATATCACCGAGGTTGCATCTCCAATAGCCGGGAGTCAATTTCACCCCCACAATTAGACCTAATACTCTGACCCTATTATGTGTAATTTATTAATTATTTCGACTACACATTCTCCATATATTGTCTCGGCGTGGTCATTATCATTCCAACGGGATAGTCGTCAAGAGCTGATGAGGGAAAATCACCAAACATATTAAAAGCACAGACAAAGGTCACGTACACGTAATTCCTGTGCAAGCACATTGTTTTGGCTAATTCTGTCTGATTTCTGATAAATCATGAGCCAATGTCCGGAAGCATTCATTTGTAAGACTGACGTACGGTACACATGAACCACATGTATGGAAATCATGTACTTATAGGTACATCTGAACTTGAGAGTCAAGTTAGCAAATCATTATGCAGATCTGCAGGGGCGTCTGTTCCCAAAAGGCCATATCTAATCGGAATGTGCCCTTCCGAAGGAGTTGAATGTCCCCGTGTGGGCTAGAGCTATTTCCATAGATGAAGCCATGTAGAACAGTGTGCAGACTTCTTCCCATATACACTGACTTATCTACATACCGTATCAAGTATCTAATGTATTGACAATATATGACTAACAGTATTTACTTTTGAGGTATACCGGAATCCAGTGTCAAAATGTAGATCAAACAGCCCAGTGATTCATCACAAACATCAATTAATCTCCAACATAGATAAGAAAAAAATGACTAACTGTGGAAGAAAAAAATGACGATAGAACACCACGCTTCCTGTCTCAGTCAGCACCTCAACACTGAGCCCTCATCAGCCAAATTACAGGTGAACAATTCACACGACTTGATTACCTAAAAGCCAGAAAATTGGTCCTTTCCGTTACGGTCGCAAAATGCTGAGTCAGCACTATCGGAATCTTGATCACACGATTGTCAGACACCGTTCGTACCTTTTGCTTCAGCGTAATCCGACTCGGGTTGAATGGTTTCTATCAATGGTAGCTAAATGAGTAATTCCTCGAAATCAATCCAACTGCATTTTGTCCATTGATTCTATGTTGAACAGATTTGGTTATTGGTGAATATAAGCTACAGAAAGGACTTCTTCCTTTATGCCTCGACAAAGCATGGAACACTCAAAATAAACAGCTGTCTTGAGTCAGAAGAGTTCTGATTTTCTGTGACCGACATGTGAACTGGGTGATGGGCAGCCTTGGATACAGATTTCCATTGACAGAATGTCAGGAACAGAAATCAGGGAAGTTTATCCACCCAGCCGCCATGGGACTTTTAGATCGGTGGTGTGTGACTGGTTGCATTTCAGACCAACATCCCTTCAGCACTGTAAAAGGCAAAAAGGCACAACCACTGTCGTCAAGCAGGCTGTAGATAGAAAAGTGCCTTCCTCCCCTGGGGTACGAAGGAAAAGTGGTGTGTATGCTGCTCAGGAATGCTTGTCACGTGAAGAAGGAAGAACAGGGCAACAACCTGACAACAGTTGATACCATTCGAAGCCCGTCAATGACAAAACAGAGCCCAACAAACTCTTCCTAAAAAGAATATAATAGGATAGGATTCGAAGCCATATTGCTTAGCCTCAACTTATGATCCCAACAGCTGCCCTCGAAATCTGATCAATATTACCATTCTATACAGCTTTCTCTCGTCCCGGTCTGTCAATGAGGATGATGTGAGTCGATCTCCCATGATACTACGATCATTTCCTTCCCATCCAGCCAGGTTGTCAGGCAATTGGCAATGGACTCTGACAAGCAATTGGTTTTTTAACCACCACTCGTTGAGAAGAAACGGTAGGAACTGGACACTGATAGGTATTAACCCAGTGGTCTCACAGGAGGGTGAATCATCAAACCAGGTTCACCGTTTTTCTAGACGAGATGCCAGTAAAGCCAACAGGGTATTTTGAACTTCGAGGGATGGTGATCTTGCGGACGTTGAACAGATTACCAGTGGGTAAGTTTTCATCGAAGCTGGGTGGGGGCCACCTGCAGATTTTTCTTAAATTTGTATCAGAGTTAGAACTGATCGAAGACTGTCTATTCAAGGTGAGCAAGGTGCTGAAAAAGTGGTAGAAAACCATGCGAACGCTTCAACTGAAGACAACTGAAGCTGGAACCAGTGAAACGTTCTTTCAACAGATTCAAGGGGAGTCTCCCGTTGAAACTGAATACCGTGCTCATGGTGTCAGTGATCCCAGTATAGGCTGAACACCTGTGTAGTGTAGGCCCTAGGCATGAATGGTAAAACCTGCAGAAGCAAAAACGGAAAGAATCGCTGCGCGTAGAACCGATCGCAGATCAGTCCAGTGGTTTGCGCAAGTTCGTCGATAACTTGTTTATTGGGTATAAATTTGGCCAGTAAAGACTGGTTGGTCAGTTGGCCGCCAGATTTTATGGAACCTTGTCGTCAGTCGTTTCCTTGTACAACAGTCCTCAACAAGAGTCAAATGATAATGGTTTGTGTTGAGGCGTGACACTTGTTGGCAGGCATGGTAAGTACACTCCCACACTAGTGACACATTGGACTGCAAGTCACTGGTTGTGGCTCGTGCTGTGGATTTGGAGTTACAGAAACGTCATCGGTCTTGCTGCAACAGGATCGATGTGTATTTCGTGTTGACAAACGGATTCTGAATTTCACTCCACTCATGGAAGCCAACCACACAAGACTCGGCCTTGAAGACGCTACAACAAAGCTCTAGATAATGAAGAACCGAAGACACCGATAAAGCATGTATTTTACACAAATTGCTTTCTTGATAACAGCATGACTCAGCACCTTCTGGGAGCAAGACGAAGGTATCCAATTACGGTGTGGTAAACCACAACATGTCTGGTCTGTAATGACGAAGCCTCACCCCAGGCTACTCAGTATGTATACATGTACAATATGGTGTAATGTATGCAAGGATACTGGTGACAAGGTTACCCATAATGGACTGCTTCAAGTCATTTAATGACACTAAAGAAATGCTAACTGAAATTTCAAGGTTGAGGATGACTTTCACTATATTTCATGGAATACTCTCCAGGGGGAAGAAAAATTGGATTTTATATTAGGTACCCGAGACTCGAGGAAGTTTAACTATTGTTAATGGATGAAAGCGGATATTAACCACCTGTCCGCATTGGAACACTCTTAAAAAATTCTTGTCACCGCAACTTGTCTGCGAATATTGATGAGATGCTTTAGTCAGCCTGACGAATTACGTCATTCATGACACAATTTACTTGTCATGGCGAGTCGCACATCTCTGTGACGAGTTCAGTTTATCCA
The DNA here is from genome assembly GCA_002633025.1 of Notospermus geniculatus. Taxonomy (NCBI): domain Eukaryota; kingdom Metazoa; phylum Nemertea; class Pilidiophora; order Heteronemertea; family Lineidae; genus Notospermus; species Notospermus geniculatus. Next base: position 216,989 of record NMRB01000852.1, read on the forward strand.
GTTGACAAGGTCTCTAGTTATGGCGATAAGTTGCAGATGGCAGGACATTATTGCGCATGCGCTTCCCTCACATTTATCGCTCAATTTCTTGAACTCTAAGCATGCTGTCACCATCGTTGCCTCANTGGAACCATATTCTATGATTGCCCTAAAGTTTGGGGCAAATGGAAGTCGGGGGAGAGAAAAAAGTTGAGGGCAAAGACAGGAAGTTCCAAAACTGCAACACCATCTCTGGGCTTATTCCGACATAGGCACTGGCACCTATGGTGGCACTGGGATGAAATTGGTAACACTCTGGTAGGTAATCTTTCTGTCAGCTGACAAAACGGCCGAAACAGCGATACGTAGAAATGAATAAATGAAATGAATATGTATGAGTCTTCAGACTCCTACTTCTGAGATGATAAACCAAAGCAGCAGATATCCTTTACCTGTGATATTGGTTTCCCAACTACCTGCTTCACTTGTGAGGTATTTCCGTATGTGCCAAAGAATTTATGATAACATTCCAAGCTTACTGAGGGTTAAATATTAAGGTGAAGGATAATGAACTGCACCTATAGGTAATTCACCAGAAGTCGGGAAAACAACCTAAGATCAAATATTGCACATTGTTTTCATACAGATGATAATCAGTGTTAACTCATTCAATATTTCGTCAGTGTAGGATGACACGCTGTCTGTTACTTCTGGTACTGTAAACAAAATACGTGTACTGCTATTCTTTGAGACGAACTCCAAACAATTTACCAATAGTTGTCTCAACGACATGACATGTGATGCTACCGAAAAGTGTCACCGCTTAACGTTTCAAACTCTTATGAAAGGCAACACAGTCAATATTCAGTGTATCAGCACCAACCAGCGTAATTATAGTAGCGAGGCGAATCCCAAGGGTTCGGAGTAAAAGGCAACTGATGTCAGCTGCTTTGAATGTGACTTCAGACCTTGGGTTGACGTTTTTAAAGCTTTGAGTAGCTGTGAAAGGATTACAGCGTCTGGCTTTTAACTTCTTTCATGGGAATTGAAATGGCTACAATACCACGAGATAGGATTGCTATAATATACTTCTCTCGGGTCTTTCTCTTCGTTGCTTGAGCTTACCTGGAAAGAGAAGAGAGGAAAGATCTGTTGAGAATTAAAGCCATTGAAGGAAGTGGTAAATACAGTAGTCTGCTGGATTTGGAACGCCCTATAAACGAAGTAAGAAACAGCAACAGTTTTGATACAGTTAATTTCCATGAAGTTCCTCACAGCTGGCAGTGTACCAGCTACTAAACCACCTGTGAACCAGAGGCAGCAGGTACATGTACATTACGATAAGTAGCTGGTAGATATGATCAGACTAATGCCTAAACGTCTTGTAACTCATACTACCAACACTAAGTAATGGGATTGCACGATGAGTGCAGACGCATCGCGTACATGTAGCCTACTGGATATTGGCAGGCGCTTCTTCTCTGTCGATAAATAATGCATGGACACCTTGGTGGATGAGATGTCTTAAGTTAACTTGAAATAAATGGACATGGAACAAAGTGGGAAGCAAAAGTAATGCTGTACTCAGGTTCATCACTACGGCAAAAGGGTTTAGCGATGCTCTTATGAACCGGAAAGCAATGTTATGGTAGCGAAAGAGGAAGGCCAACGAATCATAAAGTTTAACCTTGATGGCCAAGTAATGTACTTGCCATTTAACCTCCGATTAATAACAACTTCCTCAATCAAGAACGACATTCTGAGAACCAATTAAAATCATAGTGCACCGGAGTATAAGTACTTTGAACGTCTAATGAACTTAATTACCTCAAGGTCATCTACCGTCGCAGCCATTATCTCTATTTTACAAATTAGCCCAAAGCATGCATGAAAAGACGAACTTTTCTGCATGGCGTTTCACCAGTATCACCAACACTAACAAAGCAATCATGTGTAGCATCTTCATCGAGAGTTATCATAACCTTTTCACCTTCACCATGATGTCATTTCATGGATGTGTGAGTCTACAACATCATCAGCACTTGATCCAAGGCAAGTATGGCAGCGGAAAGGAATTGGTATTTGCCAGAGTGCTGGTGAGTGTATTCCAAGTCCAAATGTTATACAAGTAGGCCTACATGAGGTAATGAGACAAACTGGCATACCTCATGTCAAGACTACAGCACGAACGAAAATGGCACCCAAGTTGAATTTTCGTTTCTCATTGTGATTTGCATTATTTGTTTTCTTCAGTTGTGCAGGATAGTAATGCCAAAATCCACCACTCCAAATCTTGTAGGCCGTAAGATAACTGTATCCGAATCCAGAAGCCACGAAGCACTTAAAGTGTGATACGCCAACATTATTTGCCTAATCAGTTCATTTGGCTCCTGACCGTCCACCGCATCTCATTCCTGCATCACGTCTTACTCACAAGCTGACCCAATCTTGCGAGATAGAAGTACCACCTGAGCAGAACCAGTGATAAACTTTTCACCTTTAATCATGGTAATATTTCACGGTGTTTGCCCTTCGAGTAGCGATAGACAAAGAGAGTAATTATGATGCCACTATCGTGGTGACACACACCAAAACTCAATCAAATGAACCATCATCAAGTACATCAGCATCAAGGAAACCAAGATGAGGCAAACGAACCAGAATCTCGTGCTCACATCTCGAGGAAATCTTATGGTAAACTTTTCACCTGCAATTAATGCAACTTTTCAAGCATGCCAACCACGCAAGAATTGATCCATGGACGACCAGGCTGCTACATTAACTACACCAACTGATAATGAATGACATGTCCCTGGTGATTCATAAGAAATTTAGAGACGAGGAAATGGGTGCTGGCCACTTGTCTGGAATCCTGATGGCACTTAGGTAACACGCGGTAAGGAAAACACGAATGCGACAAGATTTCTCATTAGCCTTGAACAGGAAGTGTCAATGGTAGCACGGACAGTTTCTGAATCCTTAATGAAGGTGGGGTTAGTCTTTCCATGTCTGTGCACGTACGGTCAACCTCAGGGACATTTCTGACAAAGAAATCGTTCATTATAACTCATTCAGAAAACGGCAGTGGCACCTAAAAGACTGTCTAGTACCGTATCCATCATGTAGAATGTGGACAACACATCGCTATTCATGACAAAGCAACAGAATTTTCAGTAGCGGTAAAAAACGATCTCATTAATTTGTCCAGGAAATGACATCGGTCAAAAATGGTCCGAGCCATGATGGACAGGAAGAAAGTTAATACATCTGTAATGAAACAGGGCTGTAAGCCTGACTCTCATCATCGGCAAACTAAAGAATAGAACTAGTTAGGGACTGATCAGTGGTATGGTTCATAACCCAGGAGCACTGGATGTGGTGTTGTTACAGAATGACCTTGAAAAGGCATCCTTTGTAAAGGCAGCAATTGGGGAATCATCACATTCTTGGTTTCAGTGCAATTTGGCTGACAATTAGACGTTTTATTTGGTCAATGCTACAACACCTGTTCGTGGATGACTGCAAAAATATCTATTTTTGATGACTGTTAAACTGGAAGAAGGCACAAGTGGGTCAAAACTCGTCGTATACAGTAAGAATTTTAGTTGATCATAAAATGATGTTACATGTACCTTTTTTTTCAGCTATTCATCGACAAGATCCCAACAAGATGGAGAGAGAGCAAGAGCAATGTCAATGGTACTTGGTGCTGCAGCAGAGCAGTGGCCACTGGGGAAGGTTCAAGCACCTTGGTGAGCTACCAGGTGCACGAAATCGACAGGGCATGAATCAGCAACCAATTGAAATGAATTAATAAAGAAACATAGAGATTTTGATCACACAATAGCATCATTCGAGCAGATCTTCCAAGAAGATGGCCCGGTACTCACCAGGACAGCCCCACAATGCCCCAATCAAGAACTCCATCTCATCTTGATGGGACTAAAACAGTTCTAAGTCAACTTGTGATAAAATTGAATAAAAATCTTCTAGTCGACCATCTCTGGGGACTCCATACAGCGTATCACGTTCAATTGAATTCAATTCTGCTTTGTCCATTCAAATTTTATTCCGTCTCCCACCTAATTACACACATTTTTCAAAATTGCCATTGATGAGGACACGCCGGCTTAATTGTCCTCAATCTTTCCTGATTTTTAGATAGGAGAATGGCTTGATTTGATTAGTCTTTTGTTAATTACCCCTAAATGAAGTGGAACTCGTGGCGAGCCAGACTTCACAGGTACTTTCCACACAACTAATGGTGAACGTCAATTTTGTAAAACATGCGTGCCATTTTCCCTAATAGAAAATATGAACTCAAAGTGTGTTCGCATGTCAGTCGGCTGCAACTACATTAAACATTGACCACTGGCTTAATGGGGATGTAATGTACATGTACTTTGCATCAGTGAGTTGTTAGATTCAATGTAATATAAACAGCTTCCACAGCAAATGGCCTGTCATTGCCTGTGAGCGTGCATATAATTCCAAACGCGATGGAGATGGTGAGTCTGCGACGGTGTGGCAAAAATGACCATATATTGTGGATACAGAATTCAAACATCTCCCATGAAAAAGGAAATTCAATAGGAACACGAATTAAAAATCCTGATCCTCATCAAAAGATCATTTGTATGATTAAAGGATTAGTTTCCAATAACAAAAGAAGGCATTCTCTCCCCAATCACAGCCTTTATCTCTTTTACAATTTCATGTAACGATTAAAACGGTTTAAATCCTTTCCAACAGCATCAACAAAGCCATTCTTCACTGTCACGTCTGATCCTATTGAAATTTCTTTGTCACTCTACCTCATTATAATAAATCTCTGTTTGGATTGAAGCGTAACAACCGGATTACATCATTTCTCTGCCCTGCGATTGTGTCATCACTTTGTCGTCAAGGTTACAAGAACAGAGGGACATTTCTCTGCCCTACGATTATGTCATCATTCCATCCCCAAGGTTACAAAAACACAGGGACAAGCAAGTAGGGCCCAAACTCTCCATAAAATATCTCATCAGACTAATAACAACAATGACTCTGAGCAGATAAAACAGGCTGGCTAATGATCTGCCTAGTAAGATGCGTGTTATTGGTCCACAGACTCATCATCCTGCTTCTTTATCTTGCCCGTACCAAAGGCATCTTCTTTCATTATTTTCCTTTTACTAGGTTTCGCTCGTCACCGCAGGAAAGCTCCCGGAAATGGAGGCGAACCCTAGGGCAAGACAAGCCGATCCGAAGACATTTGTCTGTCATTATGCACGCTAATATGGGAACTGATAATGGAACTTTCGTGTTAGATGAGAGGAATTTGTCATGACTTTCTGAACCCCTGTTTGAGATCATGACAAAAGCATTACAGGAACAGAACCTGTGTTGTGATCTTGTGCAACGATCCTGTCCACCAGACATTGTAAGAGATGGAAAGAAACCGTAGTAAAATCTCAGAAATATTTCATTATGTATGGCTTCCTGTCTTTTTTAGTCGAGACTTCTCGCGTCAAGTGCCAGGCTAATGGCCAGTCTAACCAAGATCAGGTTCACCTCATCACTAATTCACCAGCAGCAGATAACTGGCCCATAGCGTACTTGGTATTACTCTTACAACAATCACAGGGAGATTTTAGCGAAACTATAACAAGACCAACATATTGATCAACATTGAAGGGTTAAATGTGCAGCCTGGAAGAAAGCGACAAGGATAATTCCAAGGAAATTGACAAGAGTATGTGCCGAGATTTCAAATAATCAATCTAGATTCTGTGATGAAACATTGTAAAGCAGTACAGAGACAGACGGCGGAAAGGAATGGACATTAGTTATCCTTATGGCGGCTTCTCAGGACCTCGTAGGTCAGAATGGACGATCAATTTATCACCAGCCGTAATCCCTAAGGAGACTGTTACCATGAACATGGGATTTAGAAGGACTGACCAGGGTTGACTGATCGAAAAGTCCTCCAAATCATGGTTTGTTAATCAATAAGAGAAGGTAAATACTATTGTCACAAAACCCAATGACTGATACTGATCTGGTCCATGTAACAAGATTCAAGTTTTTCAGCACCGTCTGTAGTTCATGCACATGATATCTGTTTCAGTTTAGGATGAAATTGGTAAGAGTCATCAGAATAATTGTCATGCCCACACCACCTGGGGCTATATTGCAACCATGAAATCACGGTAGAATCTGAAATCTCCCATGATCCTCTTCCGTCCCAGCTTTTCCGTTCCGATTATGTCTGCATCCCACTAATGAAGGATTAAGCGAATCGAATGCATTGTCCCTGAGTTGCTGTCATGCATACAGCGAGCCGTCAACTAGCCTGATTGGGGAGGGGGTACCTTGAAATGGTTATCACGGAAGTCACTGTCCACTTGGTTCGTTAATTACGGCGTAGCTCATTCAATTTGTGCACTGACAGGCAGCCATGCAAATTCGCAAAAATATCTCGAGTCTGTTTCATGCGAAGAATGCCGTATCTGTTCTATACACGGTAGAATTGGCACTAGTATCATGTTCATGACAGCCTTGGGTCAAATGAAGCCGTCTGTGAGGCGCATTGTAGAAGATAATCAAAACAGCTCGTGAAGAAAAGAAAAAATTGCCCAGCAGCCAGAGAAATGACGACGGATTCGTCTTTTTAGATTAGGCAACAGACTGAAATTGACAAACCAACCAAAAAATCTTCGCCGATAGCAAGGTTTTTTATCAATTATAAAGTTTCCACAGCCACGTAAGGTGAGTGATAACTATACTTGAACAGTATCAAAGTTAGTCAAGCTTGAAAGAGATATGTCGTTACGAAAGGGAAAAATATCCAATTTCACACAAACCCCCAGGTAGTTTTTTCAGATATCAGCAGAAGTGCCAAGTCCCAGTACTATGTCAGCAGAATACAAAAGAAATTCTGACAAGTTATGACCAACTCTTGGAACTCAGTCTGAGGGGGTGATATTGAAATGTTATCCACCGCCATATTCCCTAGCCAACGTTGTTCAAGTCTTTTTTTATGAAGAGAATCAGAACCATTCAAAGAATGGCTTTCAATGAAAGCTACGAATATCATCAGGTACCTCGACCTGCACGCATACATACAATGCGCATTCACATGACATGCACGCATGCAATGCACAGTCACATGACATGCACGCATACGCTAATGCACAGTCACATGACATGCATGCACACACTAATGCATAGTCACATGACAGGCACGCATACAATGCACAGTCACAGACATGCACGCATACAAGGCAAAGTCACATGACATGCACGCATACAATGCGGTCACATGACATGCACGCATACAAGGCAAAGTCACATGATATGCACGCATACAATGCATACCAACACGTACTGACACCGTACGTACGGTATATTATTCAAACATTGGAAACTATTTGACGGCATTTACGGTAAAGTGGAGTAATATCCTGATAATTCCATCACCCATCCTCATCCCCCATCCTCATTATCACATAAGTATTGTATCTTAATTACACGTTCATACCAGATTTACTCATCAATCTTTACAGCATTCATTGCAGGATTGATTAAAAACAGTAATGCAATCATCGATAATTGCTACGATTTACCATCAATTGGAACGTGATCCAGAGAGAGAGAGACGATCCTTCCAGTTCCACGACCTACATTTGATGAGGTTTCGTAACGGCCCAGTTAGCCCATGACATTCTGCAGCCTGATTAGCCCATGAAAACGGTTTGCGGCCCAGTTAGCCCATGACAACGTTTTGCAGTTCAGTTAGCCCAAAACAACAGTTTGCGGTCCAGTTAGCCCAATACAACGTTCTGCGGTCCAGTTAGCCCAATACAACGTTTTGCGGCCAATCTAGCCTGTGACAAAGTTTTGCGGCCCAGTTAGCCCACGATAATTTTTTGCGACCCGATTAGCCCACGACAACGTTTTGCGGCCCAGTTAGCCTGTGACAACGTTTTGCAGTCCAGTTGGCCCACGACAACGTTTTGCGGCCCAGTTAACCTCCGACAACTTTTTGCGGCCCAGTTACCCCACAACAAAGTTTTGCGGCCCGGTAGCCCACGATGATGTTTTGCGACAATCCCTTCCATTGCTGAAGTAGGTGATTCGGATGGACGTTGTCGGAGGCCTAACCGGCCGTTGTGAATAGTCACCAATACTGTAGAACGACACTTCTATCGGATGCTATGGTGAGGAGAAGATTCTCCACTTGGGACACAAAACGTAAACCATATGATTAGTCCGTTCAATCTTCGCCTGACCACTGTAAATGGTACTTCTCTCAAAACCACTCTGGCCACTATCGTGGGAAACTCTTCTTTCTTGCAATATTGAGCCACTGAACTTTTTTGTGAACATTTGAATACAGATGGCATCGAGATAGACTCAAGAGAGGGATTGGATCATTACTTAACTTGAGAGACACTGCAAGCTATTAAAAAGCCGATGAAAAGGATTTGTGGTATCATGTGTTGGCAAGTATCTCTACAGAACTGCACCGACTGCACACTGTTGCCAAAGGAGTTTGTGAAGAAGAGTTCCCCCAGGATGCCCTAGATTTGTACTTGTAGGTGAGGAGGCAGGAAGAAGAGGAGACGGAGATTTTTCCCTTTCCATTCAACTTTTACTCACCAGGCGGCTAATCCGACAAGAGGGCAGAGGACACACACTTAGGGCAATATAATCAACCACAGTCCTCAAAGTTTAATCACCAGATCGATGAGATCAATAGCCTTTTTCTATCTCGTCAGGCAGACATTTAACCAGCCTCATCAGCCCTTTATGAGTAAGACGTTACCGACGTTTGATTCTCACACCGATTCGTTCAACACAAAGAAGGCAGCCGCGGGTCAAAAGAGCAAAGAAATTACCGCCGCCACGAAATGTTACCGAGGTGGAGGAGATTAAAGTATGAGGATGTTCGTTATGGAGAATTATTTGTAGACATTAAAGATTTCATAAATCGTGGTCTTTCGAATTGAAAGATCAAATGAACGCTATGTTAGATAGATTAGCTTTTATTAGGTGTTCAAGGGAAGACAGAACTACTGGATGAGATTTCTGATTCATTTTTCAGAATGACAGGACAAGGACGATAATAATGACATCCGTCTTTCTAAGCGCCATATTTGGCAAGATATCTTCCAAAGCCTGAGATGAGGGTTTGACTATCACATAAGAAGAAAATGTCACAAACTGGCATCACTAGAGGGTAGCACCAGTCATGCAGTCTGTTTTATATCCGGGATAAAAGGGTCAACCCTCTTCAGATCCTCCTATCTCACCACTGGACCAATACCGGTGTAGGCCTACATTTTGTGTAACACTGTGTACATGTAGCCAGGTAAGTCAATGATGAAATCAGAACATCAATTATCATGTACAACAAACAGACTAATCACAAACAATTAGATATATCTGTCCCAATTTAGATGCACATGTATAAAAAAATTCACATAAAATTCATTATAAACCATGCATATCATTGTGTACCTGACACTGCGACACTTGAAATACAGGTCATGATCTGCTTGCCGATCTTCCCGTCTTGTGAACATCTCGAGATTAGCACGAAATGACATGTCATAGGCTTTTTAGGGCTACGTAACCGTCCACGTACAGGCCTGTCAAGTGATGGGCGGGTTTAATAACAAATTCGGAAGGATTATTGAACACAATCCACGTATTGTCCTGATCTAACGGTGAAGCCATTTTGGAAGCAGGTCTGTCAAAAAGACGGACTCTGAATAGATTAGGCCTACAGGTGCGGCGGTCGGCACACCGATATCTAGACTGTAGCGATGCCTTCTTCTTTGAACTAGAAACGGATTAGGAGAGCAATAATCGTGTGAACAAAAGATGACTGAATGATGGAATCATCCCTACTACAGCAGAGCAACAAACTGACCGAATCAGGAATGCGCACGTGCAAAGCCAACAACAGCGCAACCCTGGCGTAACTAGATGCACGACCAGCTTAGGTACCTTAGGTATGCCAATGACAAGATTTCAAATGATGCAATATCAGCTCCATCAATATCCAGATCCGATCAACACAAAGCAGACAAATCCCAACTTTTTTCCATATTTTGTTCCTCAATAAATGCCACGTAATGAGCTGGGGTTGGGCTCAATTGTCACACAGTGAACATCCTTTGCAACAAAACCTCCCCTTTCGGGCATTTGAAATGAATTTTTAAACCTCTCTTTGAGGAGAACTATGCTGAATCAAATACTACCTCGAGGCTTATGTATAGAGTAGTTCACACCTTTAGTAAAGAGAGCTTTAGTGAATTATCAAAAGGATAGAATGGTATTTGTTGACATTATCGTTTTCTCCAAACATCAATGCCAGTGACGAATTTCACTCTCAACATGAAGAATTCAAAGCAAACAACAGTATTTTCCAACAGACTTTTTCCTACATTTCAAATCATCGCCAACTCAGAACGAATCGTAGCGCCCTCAAGGCTTAATATCTTCTCCAAGTAAGACCAACACAACAAAGAAAATTTCATATTGGGTCTGTGTGCCCGGTAATGTGGAGTTATAAAGGAATCAACTGACATTATTCTTGACTTTGCTAAAGCATTTGACAGGGTGCGGCGACATCATGAGTTGAAATCTGCCCTGAATGCTGGGATTCAGATCTGGTCAATGAGGTATTAGTCTGGCATTTTTGCCAATACATCTATCAAACCGGATTTTGCTCGGATAGAGCTTAACCATCATAAAGAATGCAAATTTGTGGTGCTATTAGCCAAGTTGGAATATCTGTTGGAATGACTAAGTTCTGTACTACAAAAATATCCTCATATGTGACCTTATCTAGGTTTTCATCAACACTGCTGGTATTTTGAAAGTGCTCATATAATGGTGTCACAAATAACACAGCAATTATTGCACCATTACCCAATTCCCAAAGCGTAAGGCAGTGACAAAAACACACGACGATTATTTTTGATCAGAAATGGCAAAAAATGAGAGTATATACATACAATGTAGACTATGAGAGTAGATGTATATACACAGACTGTGCATGTAGTCGGGTTTTCGATTGTGTTACATTGGTTTTCATGTTGGAGAATTCTGTGAACATCAATAATGCAAAGGCAGATACGAAAAGAAGTGATATCATGTGAATAAAAGCAGAATTGTGGGAAAACCTAACATTTGTCAAAGAAAACGTCTATACCACGATACTGCCTGAAGGAAGGAGACAATACGTGACAATATGCCGATACCGTACTGGATTTCCTGCTAGACGCGATATCTGAAATCAGATTTATACCAGCCTGTGTATCGACAGAAAGTCATTTTAACAACCCTTTCCATCCCAAAACTTTAAAGTTCAAGAGATTTATTGAACCGACTTATTCTCATGTTTCTAAGTCCCAGGTACATTGCTTTGCACACTGAACTCATGAACTGTGAGAAATAAAATCCTTGATCAAGTCCAAACCCATGGTGGGCGGGGCATGCACATTGCCCCAGGGTGAAGAACCTCAACACTCCAGGCAAATTAGTGAGAATCTTGACTTCAACCAATTTGAAATTCATCGCCCATCATTCTCAAGATCACTCTCACCCAGGTGATGGTCCCCATGCCGCCAGCGCTATCTCGGCTAATGGCCTCTCCTCTCCCACTATGCATTGTTATTACCCAGAACATCAAGGAATATTGCTTCGAGTTTGAAAATTACACGAATTTACGGGACCTGAGGACACGGAGAAATACCAATCAGCCAACTCATCCCCCATTTTGCCTAGAGTTCAAGAATCAACCAGCTATCATGGAAACCCTCGGGAGAGTATTCCATCAGAAGCAGCCCTTCTTAGGAGGTGTAATGTCATAATGTCCACTATCAGTAGCAATCTAACCGTAGGAAAACCGTAATGAAAATGATCCGATCGACGAGAGCGTACGATCTTGATTCTCTCGCCTTCGGGTAATAATGGATGAGTCAGAGTCCTACCGGCTCTGTAGCAATTACTCGAACGAGAATGCAAATATATCAAGCTTTTATTTCGCACAATATTGTCAAAATCAGCCGTCTGGACTTGTCAACACTACATGAAACACTGGCTCGTTAGGTGCAGGGTACATGGAGGATAATTAGTCCATGAGCCAGACCCTGGATTTTAGAGTTTGACTACGGTACCAAAAAGGTGACCAGATCCAACACTGATTTTTGGTTAGGCAGGTACCTGAAGGGTCCAAAAAATTGTGATGGACTTTTCGGAAGTGTAGCTTGGTACCTGCATGGCGGCCATCTTGAAAAATGGCCACCGTTTTCGGGCTAAGATATGATGATTCATAATAATGACCATGGAGCACTACCAATACAAGCCACAGACATGGGGTTTGGATTATTGTGTTCGCTATGAAATAACGCATCTTCTCATATATAAATTATGTACCTTAATTACTAACGTATGTTCTAAATTGTAAATATTGTGAAAAATACCATTCTCTATCCACACATGTTATGGTCAAATATCCACCTAGGTCATATGCTCCACAGACATATAAATGTGCCTTGTTTGACCATTTTTTACTGGAGTGACGTGTTTTTCTGTCGACACTGATTTTTCAGTTTCTGCTCATATGGGTAGGGGTAGTATTAGTATTAGGTCTTCAAGAACCTGCCATAAGGAATTATAAAAAGGGCTTCAGGACATGAGATGAGACGAGCGTAGTCAGAGGGCGGAGCGATGTCACATCCGTTGGTAGTCAAGATGCATGATCCTGTATCCGATATCAAAACTGAAATCAAATTGATTAAAAGATTAAAAAATGGTGGAGGGGACGTTTTAAGCATGAACCCTAAACATGCAACCTGTTCTCTTGTGAGTGGCGAACCACTCGTGGAACGGGCATTAACCTTCCACGTTGTATTAGATTTCAATCCCACTCTTATGTCCACTGTAAGACATAAAGTTCTTGGTTTGTATTGTGACAAATGAACAATTATTTTTGCATCTTCATCTTCACCGACAGAGCATGAATCCACATTTTTTCTTCCCAATTTGATGTCTTCTGACGTTGGGCAGAATTACATGCTAAGGTTACACTTTTTGAAAATACCCGTGTTTTTCCAGACCCGTGTGTACGAAAATCCCGGCGAGAGGTCACACTACTACATTGTAGTTAAGTAGCCCGACGACAGTTGCGCTGCATGCATTGACTCTTCGGTCATTTCTGTATTGGCACACATTGTTGGAGGCGCGAAAACGACGTCACTTAATGGCTGCGCCATCTGTAGCCGTGCGAAGAACTAACGTAAACACGGTGATTTCGAAAAGCACGGCGAGGTGGGTGTCTCAAAAACCCATGTTTTTCAGACACGGGTTTCTGGAAGCCCGGCAATTCATAGGTGTGACCGCAAAAAACGCGGATTTTATGTAGTGTAACCACGGCTACTACGTACAACCTCGTTCCCAGGGGTCGTTCGCTTTCTGACAATCAATCTCCAACGCAGAGGTCAGACGGTTGCACGTGGTTATGTTTACACTCACAAAATCATGTGATCAAATTCGACGAAGCTGATTCGTCCATCGATTTGGTTGATTCTATAATAGAAACTATTTCTGCCGGAACGACCGAACCGAATCACAGCCACACGTGTAATCCGCCGCAAAATAGTGCAACACAAAATAATGAACAAATGTTAAAAAATCATGGTGTGTTTGGTGTTTTGGTGCACTTCTAAACTGGACAGTACGATTATGATTTATCATTCCGAGCAGAAGTGATGAGGGCGTTTGAAACCAGTGGTACAAGTGGAGCAAACCGAAAACGCGGAACGCCGTACCGCTGGGCTAGCGAGTTTGTCTGACAATATGCCCCCTCCCCCCATGGCAGTCACGCAATACCTAAGTAGGCCTATTAGATACGTGATTCTTTTTAACTCATTCAGAGTCAGCTTTGAAAGACTCTCAACATTGGGGAACCTGCATCACTTTTTATCCCCGCAGGTCGGCGCTGTACCGAAGACGTCAAAAACAGAGCAAACCAACGTAATGACGTCGCGTCGCGACGTCATTGACGCAGAGCAACAAAGACCGAAACGTCGTAAAAAGGTACAACCGCTCACAGCGCCTCAGAGTAGCGGTAGTTCTATAGGTTCCTCACTGCTGTAGCTCTGAACATTGCCAGGCTTGTAAGAGACGGATGGAGCCAGAGAATCAATCAATGAATCCCTAATGTCATCGTAAATACACACTCTTAGGCATGTTAGAGACGGCACTCTTAGTGAGGATTATCAGATGTTATTCTAGCTTTGGAATCACGCTATAGATCGCATCATGATATCACTGTTGACAAGATAAAGTGGTGGAAGTAAAGGACAAGTTGAGCAAAGTATGCTAAGGGTGTGTTACCCTTCTCTAACATCGGGTAGTAGGCCTATAGCCATGTTGTTACAACTGCATTGAGATGTTGATGCTATAAAAGGGAAAGATTTACTGTACTGTGCTTTATTGTGATTATGAAGTACTCTCGGTCAAAGAACAACACTATCATGTACATTTTAGCCTACTTGGTTTCAACTCTCAGTGTTACATGAGTGACACATTTGATCGCCAATTAGATAAAACAAGTCCATCTTGTCTTCTTGGCAAACACCTATCATCTGCTGTAACCGACGGCAGCAAAATTCCCAACCGCATCAAGTCCTCCGTGACTGAAATCGGTGCCATGCCAGCAGATGTACTAGATAGTACAACAAAACACCGAGATTTACCAATATCAGATCATCACTCCTCTATTTTCCAATAAGATCATCTTGCTTCTCCCTTATCTTATCAATAAAACAGAAATTGCATTTTAATTGCATCGTTCCCGAGCTCCCATTTATAGAAATCTGCAATGCTAATTCCAATTTGATTGCTGAAGAGTCAGTTATCATAACTGCTATGAGATGGTAGTTTATTCACGAGTGCAATCTATTGATTCTTCACTCCCAGATATTGGTACTCCTAAAATACTTATAGGTTTTACGGTTCTCGTTATTTTGCAGCCTTCCAGCAGAGATGGTTACAGTGTAACAGATACCAAGTGATACTGATGCAGTGCGTAAACAACACTTGCTAACAAAGGCATTTTACAAACAATAGACCTCCGGTAAACCAGTTGCCTGAGGCGAGGGTCTGGTAATTGACAGAACAACATTTAGACAATACTTTCCTTGCTTTGATACAAAAGAAGAAGGCTGTTTCTTCACCACAAGGAAAAGAAGACCTGAGGCTCATCAGAATTTCTGGAAAGATTCTACTAGTTAGAAGGCAACTACTTTTTCTAAACACAGGCCTAGTTTCAACAGCCTTGCAGCAGCCTGCGGACAATTGACAAAGCAAATCATTTAAGAAGGATAGGGTGCTTTCGTCATGTTCCCAGAAACCTAACAAAGATCTGACTTGCCTCAATACAGGCAAGAGTAGCTCTTACACTTATAAAAGTTTCCAAGATTTTGGCAAGTTCTCTTAGAGGCAAACTGTGTTGTTGTATCCTACAGGACAAAACTTCCCTGAAGAAGATCGTGACATCTCGGGCAGCAATACACCCACATATAGACATTATGCCTTGTGAAAAGACTCATTTTTCATCCCAAAACTCACATAATGTGACATGGATTTTTATATCTACAAAGTAGGGATGGTTTGTCACTTTGTGAACGAGGGTACATTACGAAGTACGTACCTCCGCAATCTTCAAATATTACATATTCTGCCATTGTGCTGAAAGCCACAGCAACTATAGACATGGTGCAGGCTTTTATAGGCTCCAATTTCTTCCTGTACTGTGCTGTTCATCAAAGATATTATCTACAAAAGCTATATGATACTGAGTTCTTGATTTTATTAGCAATTTTAGCATTTCATCACCAAGACACTCCACACGGGCATCGTCCCTGATCCTTAAGGTCCCTGTCATCTCCTCTTAGCTGACGTTGATCCTTGCGACTAAACGATGATCTGTGCCCTCAGGATGCCACACGGTGAGCCAATATGTCTGCCTCCATAACTGAAGACAAGATAATGGATCATAACTCACTGAAAGACTCCCAATGAAAGATGACACATGCCAATACAGATCATTTCATCGAGTGAAGACGACCACAGGTCAAGGAGCTCAGGGTCGGTGGTCGTTTTCAAAGAACACTAATTCAAAACCTACTTAAGAAGAGTTTGGTGAAGTATCCCAGTTGACTAAAGCGTCGATCATGAATGCAGTCAAAGTTGCTGTTGGATCGGCACATTTCGACCTTGCCACCCTTGAAGGTTTGTCATTGTCAAAGGAGACGACATGGAGCATGCCAGGAGTCCATCATCTCAGCTTCAGACCCTCTCTCCTGAGGCCCTTCCACATTAAGCTTGCACATGCATCCCTATCTTGCATAAGCATCCTTATCTTGCACAAGCATCCCTATCTTGGAGCAGCAAACGATCAGCAAACTAATGATAATGTGGTGAGAGAAATGGCGCCAGAATCCTTCCATCTGATAGCTCCTGCAATCACAGCATCGATCACCAGACAAACACAGCTACCGTTAAAGGTATGGTGACCTTAATGTACTTATTCAATATTAAGGGACAGTGTCATTTGCTGTGTGCAAAAAAATGTGTCGTCCCCAGATCCACTGCTGCTGAGGAAATTCACGATTGAAATGAAGGCACGATGACCAACATCATACTACTGTGGTGATCTTTCAGAAACAATCATATAAGACGTTGGCAGGTATGGTACCTTTAAAAACTGTGACATCTTGAACTCGGTGATAGCAGTATTAGTCACATGGCGATAAATTCTTGCAAATCTTCAGGTGTACAGTGGTATGAAGCCAAGATCAATACACTTGACTGCTGACTCTGAACGCCTGTCAGTGAGAAGTAGTGCTTATCATTACAGCTTCACTTGGTGGTTCATATCAAGACAACGCCGACAACATGCCGAAAAGTCGTATCAATTTGAGTCTGGACGTGCCTGGAGACAGAATGATGGTGGCTCATTAATTTTGATTAATGCACAATACAATGGCAAAAGAATATACGTATGTATGTTGAATGATAGAAAAAGCCGTGTTAGCCAGTTAGTGCATCATCATGCTCTTCTTATGAAACATTAGATCCATGGCAACCTGGGCTCTGGAATAATGGATGTAACTTGCTTCAGAGTAAGCCTACAAATACCACGATGACAGAAAAAGAAATAAATGTCAAAACAAAGTAAAAGAAATGTTTGTTTATTTCTTAACCGAGAATACCTGCAAATTGTTACATGGCAGATTTGTTCCCTTCTTTTTCTAATAGGGAAGACTGCAGAGTCATGCTTGTTTACTATTAATTTGAAGGTCAAGGCCATAATAAAAAAAATGTATCGGTGAAGGTCGAGGTCATCAGATGAACATAACAATGGGCAAGGTCACGAGATGAACACTGCAAATGATAGAAGTTGATCAACACGACCAAAGCCTTGTCCAAAATGAAATTTTCGACTCAGAATTCTCTTATTTCAACCTGATGCTGTTTCAGCTGAGGTGATGGCATGATATTCCCATTGATACTTTTCTCACCATGTCAATATACGTTTCCAAGATATGCAAATAGTCTGATTATCTGACTGATACGAGAGTAAATCTTGTCGCATGCCTCCAGCCTTTTCTATCAAATCTATCAATTATGTATAACAGGATGATGGATCCTGCATGCGTTGGTGATAGGTCGATAATCATATTGGCAGGCTATTAACGGCTCCTTTCACCATGGTACCTTGATACTTCATTGATACTCAATATCTAAATCACGTTGAACTGACAGCCCGGTTCACTGGCCTTCACGACCTCATATAATGAAAAGTTCCATCAGGTATATGATCCCATAAGCTCGTCAAGGGCAGGTGATAGATCACGTTTGGCTCCAAAATTTGCTAGTATTAGATGGTAACAGCGTGAAATCCTTATCATCATGATACTAGGAAGCTGTAGGGACAAAAACGGGGGCTGTGCTGGCATTGTTCTTCTGGTAACAGAGTCCAGTTCGTCGTTGCACTTGAACTCAGTCATGTGCACCGAAATTTGTTGGATTACCCATATCTGTCAAATTACGGTATTTTAAATGCTCTTCAGGATGAAGTGTTTACTCCCACCAATGCAGCAGACATTCTTGACATATACAGCAGTGTTTGCTAGTGAATTTATAGTATATGAAGGATGTGTGCTGACGTTGAGTGGTGATTTGCTTTGCTGGTGATATCAGACAAACCGACAATAAATATACACATCAAACACTGAGTGAAGTGGTCATTCACGTATGATGAAGAGGTGGTATATAAGGATATGAATTTCCTGGCCAAATGTTCCACTGCCACTTAGAGAGCCAGATGATGCAGAGTGGCCACATTCATAGACGAATGGCATTGACAGAAAAAAAAACTCGTTCTGGCAACATTACTGCCGATTATTAGATAATGGAAAATTGCTAACGATTTGAAGAGAACTTTACGATGAACTGCCAGGTCAGGTTTTTTTGTTCCAGGTTTCGGTGATGAACTTTCGAGAATATTTCCTACTGCATTTACAGCCAGGTTACAATTAGACTTAAGCATGTAAGATGACTGAAGACATTCTCATCTTGATTAGATTATAAGTAACACATATACTTAATGCCATCCATCCTGCTTCACAATTACATATCCAACATACAGCACATGTTTTAAACCATTGGTAATCAATGGAATTGCGCAGGATATTGGACCTGAAGTGGAATGATTAGACCTTGGAGTACCCTCCTGCTACACGATGGGCTCCAGCCTGATCATATAGTGGTCAAGTACATTCTCGTCCCAAAACTTTCTAAAGAATGATTTCACTGGTGTAATATTATCTTATTATGGGTCTAGCAGAGCGATTTGAACTGAGGAACCCTATTCGAGTGTCCTTGTCGGTATCTGACATCTTGAGTTATGTATGTATATATATATATATCAGTGGCTCCTTCGTCGCAGCGGTGATGTAGAAAACGAGTGCTTAGAACCACTGATTAGGGCTACCTCAGTTCATGCAGGATGGTCTCTGCTCGATTCTGACAATCATTCAGACAGTTTGACTCTTTAATCCACGCCTTATTTTGGCTCCCACACTCCATCACCACATCTTTTTCTGTTGATCAGCACATCCACGCCAGATACCCCTCAATTCTCAGAGGAAGACCAAAACATCCTGTCACGAACCAGTTTGACATTCTATCAACATTCGAAATCAAACCCTAATCAATCGGGAAATTCGTTTCGAAATATTGATTCGGGAATTCATCTCCTATAGGATGTCACTGACAATTGATAGCATAGGTGCGTGAACTTTCTGATCATGAGAGGTACAGAAAGGTCAAATGGGGAAATATCAACTTTCTCTGCTTTTTGAAAGGTTGAGTCGTACCGTAATTAGAAACAATAGCCTATATAACATACTCATAGATGTCTACAGTTTCGTATTACTTGAGTGAGACGTATCATACTGTAGTCTCGCGTGTACCCCGCGGTGGCGATCACCAGCCCAATCCGAATGTAGTCCGGTAGGATCGCTGGGACATATCAAGTAAATGTGGTGAATTTAGGAGGTTTTAGGCTCTCGAGCTTGACGTCCGTACTTTTGGCTCGAAGGAAGAACGCTTGCCTACCTTGCACGCGGGAGATGCGGGTTCGATTCCCGGTGCCGTCTGCGACAATTGGCGTTGTCGGCGAAGGCGCTTTCCTTTCTCATCTCGGCTTTGACATTCTTTGATCATGGATCATCTGAACAGAGGGGGTGGGATTTAAACCTACTCTGTCTTCCAGTGACACCATGCGATGCACATGCATTGCACCAACCTGATAAGAATAGACAGCCCGTACCCACGTGACCCTGAGCTCAATATAAATGTACTTTAGTTTGCTCACGATCTAAAACGACAGCAACACTTAGAACCGTTCATCGTTCTACTCAAATAACTATATGACACATCAAAAGGCAAACTGAATGGCAAGTTCAAGTACAAAAAAGCAGATTTGAAAAACGTCACGGCACAAAAGCAACATTTGTAAAATGACACTGGCATCGATTATCTCAGTGTGATTTTGTTTATAAAACTAAACGGGATCATCCCACCGTTGAGCGCATCGCGGATAACGGTTGTCAAGATGGATGCTACCGAATCATTGCCATGTCACGGAGCCAGATTGATATAACTCCCGCGGGATGGATGATACGAGAACTTGGTACAGTAAAAATGAGCCTGAATGCTTCCGATCAATGGCAACGCAAGATAGGGTCAAAGGATCATTTTCAACAAGTTGGCATGGCCTGATAATGACGTGCTAGATGGGCCAGAAAATGGCTTTTCTGTCGACTCGTGCAGCCACATAAATCAAGGAACTGTGCATGAATTCATCTGTAAAATTATGGCACGCCACGCTGGCAAAAATAAACCATCGTAAATCTCGGTGTTTGAAATTGCTATCAATTAAATTATAGATTTTATAGTTTGATTAATGCATCCCCAGCTGAATGCTGGTAGGCATTGAAGTTGATTTCACTCTCTAATGGTTTTCAAATAAAAAAAACTGGACAAGTAATCCAAGTATGCATGATTTAGTCGTTCCAAAGCAATTTTTCATTAATAACATTGCACAGAACTATGTCAGCTCCTGCGACGGAATCTATCATATATGGCCGAACAGCTTGTTCTATAGGGTGATATTGTGGAGGGTGGGTGCTCTAGCTTCCAATCTTACGAAAGCCAAATAGTGCAATAGCAAGGAAACTGTTACACTCCTTTCGCAGTGTCTTCTCACTCATACCTATCGTTCATAGACACTGCTTACAATAGCCTGATTCCTGCCGATTTACCACTAGAGGGCGCCAGCGTAACTAACGAAATACATGAAACACTTTCTGATTGGTTCACTGTCAGCGTCCTTGACAACCGCGGCAGACTGGTCACGCGTCGTAAAGCATTTTATATGGGAATGTTGCATTATGAGGTGGCACGACTAGTCTACAACAACAGCAATGACTGCCCCCCGCCGTGTCCAAAAGTTAAAGTTAAAGTTTGGGTTTATAGTCTGATATCAACAACGGTAGAGGTGTCATCCGACTTCACACTTTAACCCCAGTCTGTCCTGAAACCTTTCAGTAGAACTCAGATGAGCTGCTCATTCAGCGCTACAATCTGAGCATTTCCGACCGGTACCCATTTATACACCTGGGTGGAGAGAGGCCAGTAAGGCAAAGAGACCTGCCCAAAGTCTCACGCCAGCAGCGGGATTCGAACCCGGGATCCTCTGACCGCTAGTCGGAGGCCCGAACCACTACACCACCGTGGCTCCGTAATGCAGTGCAGTGTCACTTTTCAGTGTTTAGCTCGTGCCTTTTTGATTTGAAACATCGCTAAAAAAGTGGATAACGGCGCTCTATGCGAGATTATTCTGTTTCATACAGATTGATCGTGTAAACAGGCCGAAGCACGGAGTGACGCCGGCGCTGTTTCCCGCGCTGTTTGGCCGCTGACTAGTGCTGCCACCATGCGGTAAATCGGCGGGAATCAGGCTATTGTAAGCAGTGTCTATGAACGATAGGTACGAGTGAGAAGACACTGCGAAAGGAGTGTAGGAAACTGTACACAAGCTACAGTCATGACAGTCAGATACAAACACACCATACATTTGACATTGCTTCCCTGCTGAAGGTCATATGACAATACATCTCCGCACGTCAAAGACGTGCCATCATCATCTAATCATCTTCTAAACTAATTAGTTACAATGTTCGTTATGGATCCAATGTTCGTTACGTCTTAATCGACTCAGGACCACATGCTGGCACATAGAAATGGCAAGAATGGTCCAGACAGGAGATCAAAAGATTGACGTATCATTGATGTCTGCTGTTTGCATTGAGACAACACTTCGGAGTCCCGCAGGCTCTTCTACTGGCAGACATGACAGAGGAGCTTGGCAGTGACTTTCACCAGAATGGTTCATGCAAGTCCCAATAGAGGGGATCATAGTTTTATCCACCCACATTGTATAATGTGTTGGTCCTGTTGGTGGAGGTAAAAAAAAATGCAACACAAAGCACAAAAAACTTCACATGGTTCAATAGAGTTAAGTCAACTGTGACAAAGCCGATTCAGCTTAATGCAAATTCAGCATTAATCGAATATGCCTTGTTAGATTCCAATACCCAAAGTTTACGAAAGTTTTCAACACCACTCGAGAATTTAGGCTTTTAGATACTTTTTTGACTGCAACAGTTGCCATACACCTGGGAGGAAGCATGCAGAACAGACCAGAAGCCATCCGTTTGGTTTGTTGTTGCATTCTTTGATTAATTCAACAGCATAAATTCTATTACAGCACTTGAAAGAATAATCATGATCATGTCGTGAACCCTGACCATAACTCTTGACAATGGGTCATATGAATAAAGACTAGTAAATGCCTTTACTTGAATTTTGCAATACAAATGCACTAGGTAATGCTGTACAAATCAGAAGTAAAAGCATTTGCTAGGCTTTATTCATATGACTCAATGCATCGGGCTTTTGTACTGAGGACTTTCACTCTTCCACGACTTTCTCCGCTGGTCCACCTGTACATGTAACTGTGTGGTGAATCTACAGAATCCTCCGCAAAGGTTTAATCCATAGTACAATGACAAAGAGGTCGATTACGCAGGGTGACTTTTTCCGCGTGCACACCCACCAATAAACTACTTTGCTTTGAAAAAAAACGACTTTGGCTTTTTACTCGCACTGAGCAACCATTTCCCTTCCCTGTCAACAGCCACTGTACACAGAAGATGAGCAATGTGACGATGTCTGTAGCGACAGAATGCTACCAGTAGCATGTGAAATATTTAGTGTAAACATTAGTACAGCAAATCGCCTCAACATTAGATTCCAACGACTGGGAAATAGCCTGGGTCGGCAAATATTAGCATCAGTAGCACAACCTTGCATGCTATGATGACTGTCTCTGCCGCCTAAAATAAATGTTGACCAAGAACTAAAGGCCGGGTCGTAGCAGCCGATATTGGCATCATTAAATCCTGATGGGGGTATTGATGGGGTGACTAAGTCTTTCCTCGAACCCCGCGGCCATTTGGGAGAATGCCGCCGTTTTACAACCTCACTGCCTGTTTCTCCACCACATTAGGGTCTATAAGTATCAATTAGCTAGTTGGGTATTTCCCAAAGGTAAGTTGTGTTGTTGATTACGTTGTCAACCGGTGGAAGTCGTTGGCATTAGTCATGGCAGCCTTCGGGAATCGATTGGGAAATTTCACGAATGGGAATGGACCAAGGCTAACTGGACGAAAATTACCTTTTTCTGTGTGGTAGATTTAGGAGATGTTAGGCCCTCCAACCTGACGTCCGGACTTTTGGCTTGGTGGAAGAACGCCTGCGTTGCACGCGGGAGATCCGGGTTCGATTCCGGTGGGTGGGGTCTGCTATACCTGATCTGGTGGTTTGTGTGTAGCCTCTGAACGTGAACTAACTCGCATTTCTGTGTGTACGGTGGTAATGTTGCATGCCAACCACAGAACCTTGAAGATTTCTGTCTCAGAGACAATCAACAACGTCACAACGCTATGGATGACTGTCTGAGTATTGTGGAGACCAAGTTTGGCATGTTTATTTCAATGTATTTGAAAGAAATCCACTAGCCTGTACCTGCACAATGATTGTATGTTTTTATCAAAAGCATAAAGAATTTGTGCATCGATACACTCAGCTACAAGGCCCAATGATTTTTATGCATGCCCCAATGCATAAAACATCAATTTAGTTCGCATATGTGGCTGTTGCTAGCTCAACGAAAGCGACAAAGGTTGTGTATCTAATAAAAGAATGTTTTTCCCACAACCGATTCAAAGCCATCGGGAAGTGGTATCACAAATAGGAACCATGAAACATTCATGATGTTTTTTATGGACGTTAAGGTTCATAATACTGTAAGTATTGTGTTGTGACGAAACATAATGCCGGGAGGGAAAAGAATGTTTTAGCCACAAATCAATTTAAATAATTGATGGGGGCTCCTATTTACACAAGACTGAAGACAAAGGATGGATTTTTATGGTCTTTACATTAAGATAAACATCTAAAACGTGGGTTTCTTCTAAATTTCAAATTCTCTTTCAGAGCAAAGGCACATTGACGACGCCAGAGTTGATATCCTGCAGACGGCTGCAGAAGACATCACTCCAGGTTACTCCGAATGATTTGTTTTGTCAGTTGGAAATGGCTTCCAGCATATTTTTATTGGATAGAAATGGACAGCAGATGTCAGTCTCATTAGAACCATTATGTTTTTAAATATCTGTCAAAGTCAAGCTCCACGCAGACGAGCTGAAGGAAAATCCACGTGACTTGGTCAAACACATTTGCTGCAATGTGTGATGCTGGTCAGTAGCCTACAATGTAGGTGTATACTGTACTGTATTCCAATAAGGGATGAGACACAAAACGGGGCTCACCTAGGAAACGTCATAATGCTTAAAAGCAGGCAATAGGTTCATCAATCTCTGCCTGGAGTTTGAAAAGTGGCACCGCCTTGGGACCTCCCTACACCGTCGCCTGCCATTGAAAATTAAACGCTTTCGTCGATAATCAGAACTCCCCAGACAGGCTCCTGGGATTTTTCAGGATTTCACGTTAGTTAGCCAAGGTTCAGGTTGCAGGTAACAGCGAAATATCTGTCAAATGAATCCCCTGCGTGTTTAGTAAATTTGACTGATGATGGAATGGAGGGTGACGGTAATTAATTTGTGTCATAATCGTAGAGTTTTTATCATACGGTACAGAGGTCCCAAAGGTATGATTCATTACAAAGAAAAATGCTGTCTGGGGTTTGTGGGGTCGTCTGTATTTTTATGCAGATTTCCAAGGAATCCTTAGAAAACCACTACCGTACCCGGTAGCAGAAGTCCTCTGAGGCTACACTCAGTGAATGAAGACTTTGGCCCGTATTCTAGAAGCCTCCTTTACTCTAATGTCCACTTTAAGCTCTTAATGTACTCTACCTTGCAAACAATAGCTAAAGGTAAACCTTTGAAGGAGGCTTCTAATGTAGAATACGGCCCAGTGACTTTAGGCGTCCCTCGAAGCCTTGACTTTATTAAGAAGGCTTTTGATAGTGTCGATGAACCAGAAAGTGAGAAATGTGATAGGTCTGTCGTGCCAGCTTTTGACAAGTGACCACAGCAGGATAAGTTGTTGGTTGAATTTATCCTCATGTACAAGATTGAATTTCCCTAATCACCACTCATGGATCTTTGACGTTGTCAAAGATTTTATAAAACAGCAACTAAACACCATTTTCGTACCCTGTGACTCCGCCGTGATCACTCAACTATCGGTTCCCAGCATGTGTAACGTGATAGACTGAAAAAGGACACCAACTATTTGATATCTAACAAGGAACGCAGTCAACCGTGGATCCGGTAAACTATTAGAGCCCTCCTTGGACTGGATGTGGCCAGCAAAGACGGTATCAAATATCAGTTTATAAAGGAAGCAAATTAGTCTCCTTTGTCGACAGTGTTGGCGATATTACAAAAGGGTATTGAACTGGAATAAAAGGGGATTAGAATACAATATCGAATTTACTCTTTTGGAAAGAAGTCGGTGGCGTTGAGATCAATTTGGCTTGTGAAATATCAATAAGTATATTCCATTGTGATATGCATGGCAGCTGGTGCCTCGGTGCACAGCGCCGGAGGTCTGTTTTGGATAAATAACCCTTTGCCCAATTGGTATCAAATTAGTTTCATTCCTTCATACAGCGTGTTTAGTTTGACAGCATGCAGTCAGAGGGCACGGACTCGGCATTTGCCAGTGATAGCAGTTGGCAGTTGATTTGTCACTCCTTCACGTCATTCCAGTGCGAATTTTCCAAAAAAGTTCTTTGTGAAAAGCCACAGGCCTTGGCAGTACATCAGCATCAGGACTCTAGTTACCAATATGGCAGGACTCCTGGAGAGCGAAAAAGCAACTGAACGGTCGGATTGATGATGCTAATGGCCGAATTTTACTGCAGTGCCGTTTATTACACATTGTATAAACACAAGAAGAGCATTGAACGAAGGGTTGTTGCTGAGAACATGTTTAGTTTTGACTTCCTGCCCTTCGCTTGCTGGTATCTGCAGGAATCGACCACAGCCACCATGCACAAATACTGTTATCAAAGGATGGTACATAGCTCTAGGTGCTAAGAACAAAGTTTGCTGACAAGGTAAATAGCAGCCTTGTTTTAGGTTGTAGGATATCAGCAACACGGATGGTGTAAATCAGAGATAGGCTAGCTGGCCTTGCAATGTGCTGATAGGAAGCAACTCAAATCACTGCACTCTTCTTCACAAACTAACAGAACTGAAAGATGCTCTGAGATTGGAGAAGTTGAGAATGACCATCTGAAAGATGAGATCGTATTCCAAAGTTCTGATGGCCTGCGGACAGCCTCCAGAGATGAGATTGTGAGAGGAAGCTGGTGAAATCTTAGACCACCTTCTCCAGTGACATCAGGGCCCAGTTGCACAAAGAATCTTAAGTCTAAGAAAAAACTTAAGTCTGAAATGAAGTCATCTGATTTGCTGAAACCTGGTCACATGATGACTTAAGTCAAACTTTAGACTTAAGATTCTTTGTGAAACTGGGCCCTGGGGTAAAATATTTTCAATCCAGCCTGAGTGTGCGGATATATTAAACTCATTTTTCTTTCAGAATACTTTTGAATTACTGTTTTCCAACATCGTCGAAGAACCAAATGAAGAGCTTTCCATTTCATGTAATAATCAATGCTTCGCCTCTCAACGTTCTTATCAGTTATAGGCAGACAATGGAACTCAAGAACAGCCAAGGAGCATTCAACGTACGATGGCCATAGATCTACACATGACGACGTGTTTTTTATGCGATGAGTCATCAATAGAGTTACGAGATCAGAGGAACATCTTTCCTTGTTCAAGCCTTGATTAAAAACTATCAGACACACTCATCACTTTATGTCTGACAATGTCTGAAGACAGCAGCATTCCTGACAACAGCTTCTAATTTCAAACGTTTTAATGTTGAAACTTTGAATTCTTCTTTTGGGGATGACGCTCGTTGCCAGCGTAGCTTTCTCTAGTATCCTCTTGTGATGTAAGACAATGGTCCAATGTTGTCTACAGAGATGACAATACCGTATTTGATGCATCGATATCCTTTGGAAAGCAAACATAGGCCTAATACATGTACAATTTTGGAAGATAATTGGCGTCGCCTCTTGGGTGATTGAACTTTATCAGTGTTTGAGGCCTGCTGTCATGACTGTCGGGTCTGGCTTTGGCTTCTGTCTGTCTATGAAATTTCGATAAGAAATTTCGACCATCTGACGATGGTTATAACAGTTTCCTATAGTTGTTGCCAATCCTGAAAGGGTCATTTCGCTCCGATAGATGTTATTGGTTATCTCAGCAGAACTGATCAGATGGACCTACAGGAGCAGTAAAGCCAACATATGAATCTGACACAAGCATTGAAAAAGGTGTGGTGTGCCAATACCATCCGTGAGATATCAGTTTCTGTTTTGCTCTGAATCTCACAAACACCAAGACGCTCATCTATTATAGATTTGCAGTGTGTTTGGATGCCGATCTATGGGTTCTTCAATCGAAGCCAGCAGCTCATCCATTAACGGAGCTTTATCATGGAGAAGATTTCTCTCCGTCACACCTCACTCACACACAGACCACACCCTTTAGAAGACTGTGCTTAATCTCAAGTCATTAAGTAAGATATGCTTCGATAAGCAAATGATGACCAGTATAGCAGTTGTCATGGTTACCTGAGATCCCTAATCATGCTAAGGGACGATCAGATTCCCAACAGGAAATAAGACATGTTTTATCGATTCGGAGGAAATGTAAAATTATATTTCATAATGCCACAGGTGGTCGGTGAAATGGACAATACCGAGGGGATAGTGAGTGATGACAGGGATATCCGGTAATCATGGTCAAATGTTTTTTTTTCATGGTGCAGTTGCTATAAATATTGAATAAGAAAGCCCGCACAACTTTTTATTCGCCAGTCGGCGCTGCGAGCGGCTGTAGCGAAGACGTCAAAAACAGAGCAAAGCAATGTATGTCGTCGCGTCACGACGTCCTGTGACGCAGTGCAACAGTGACGAAACGTCGATAAAAGGTACAAACGCTGGCAGCGCCTCCAAGTGGCGGTAATTTGAAGATTCCTCATTGCTAGCTAGTCGCTGCTGTTAATTACGAGCTGATTGTTTGCAAACATCATCCAAAATCACTAATCGCTGTTGCAGTGTTGCCAGAGTGAATTACACCCACTGGGTTCGCTGTGTCCACAAGGTGGTAGGGAAAAAAGTCCAAAGAACTCTGCAACAATACAGAAGGAAGCAGGATGAAGTGCATTTCCTTGTCTATCACAATACATCGATGATAACCAGAGCTTGGTCTTCACAAGATGCACAGTAGAATGATAAAACCGTCCAACACCCGTCTCAACGCTGGATTAGCTCATCACGAACGTGAACCACGAAAATGACACCATTTTCATTATTTCAAACCTTGGCATTACACCCTGTACAGGAAATGAGATGGTGTTTTTCATGTCACATTTGTTTGTGGATGAAAATAACAAGTTTTTGATATCCTTGACGAATCAGTGATGGAAGGAAATGGAACATGGCAGAAAGAATTTTCATTATGAAGTTCTTTTCGGGTGCTGTTGAGTGGATTGAGAACTTTCGGAAGAGTTTCTCAGATTTGTTACAACATCTTTCTTTATGATATGACCAATATGGCCGCTTGAGTCGCCACGGAAATTTGGTTTTGTTTCTGCATCTGAAACAAGCTAATTGAATAAAACTGGTTAAATGGTTGTATAGCCACGAACAAAAGAAACCATCCGATCATGGAAGCCTTTTACAAGAACGTCTATTTTGTCTCAAGTAAAAAATCCACCTCGCTAATGTAAAACATCGCCATCGACTTGAAGATAGCATCTAGAACAGATTGAAGCGGCTGGAATATTTATGAAGAGCCAGGGAACAATGACAATAAAAATCTGATTAAGAATTCAGATGAAGTGAAACCTGCCGAGATTGACGTCAGTCAATTATCTTTGTTAGGTTTGCACATTTACTGTTCGGCTGGTGTGATTAGTCTGGTCTGGCCTGACTTGGTTAATAAGGATTCATGGGGATTTAGCATGCTGCAAACTCACTTCTCAGCTGTGTGACATGAATTCCCTTTTAAGTGAAAGAGTTACTGTATCACCATTTTATTTGTGCATTTCATGTGCATTTTATCCATTTACTGTACACGCTTTGGGAGAAGAGCCTGATAGCCTAGTGGTTATCACGTCTGCTAAGCAAGCGGCAGGTCCCGGGTTCGAATCCAACCAGCGCCAAAGGGGCCTGGCTCTTCATGACAGTAAGCCGTGGTACCTTGTACCTTGTTCCTCTGCAACATGAGTAGCTCGAAGAATCAACGTTCAAGTATAGCTTACCTTTTCACATATGGCTCCCAAAGGGTTCAATACGGTTCAATATGGAAGCAGTGTGTTTTCGTAACACTGTCCATTGTCCCACGCTAGCATTCCAGATTACCTCCACTAGCCGGTGGGCAGATCTGAAACTTGATATACCCGCCGCCAGCTACAGAGGGTCAATACGCCCATCAGGGAGATAGAAAACTTCTATCCCACCAATGGTATAGTGATCGGATTAATAACACACAAGTGTAGATTTTCTGATAGCCTTTTTTCCGGCGTGTGAGAGTATTGCCATGTTCGCTATAATACCAGGCGCCCAGAACAAAAGATATGTCATGGAAACTTCGTCATGTTTAAATCGCGAAATCCCATCTGGGAAGGCGACACCTCAGACTTCATTAGCATACCTTGTCAGGGATGGCCGGAGGGGATTCAAGATGTGATAGCGGGGATTTGAATGAGGTAATCGAAGATTCATCGAGATGTAAAAAGGATTTGGGATCCCATCCCTTCTAGTGAAAGTGGGAATGTCCCCCTTGGGTATGGGGACGTAGTAGAATCAATTCTATGGGAAGATCTGTCAATTCTTTTGTTTGGTATCGCCTTCAAACAGTAACTGAAGCATTTTCAGAGAGTACTCAAGAAGTAGCGCAGAACGGACCCCAACATGATCAAGGTTACCGGTATTTGTAACAGGTCTGCAAGACTCCGTCTTCAGCGAAAAAGTTCCAAATGCAGAACAATCACTTAGATTCTCTTGGGTTTCGAACCGATTGCAGCATGGATGCGGCAATTATGATTACATTACCAAAGAATTACTGCATCAACAACACATTAGTAGAATAAGTACAATATTTGCGCTGACCGATACGGCAGGCCGGACAACGGAAACCAGCATCATGGACACATTCCTTGTTTTATTAGACCAGAGGGTAAATCATTAGAATGAAATTACTCTGACCTTCCGCATTCATCACATACCCATTAGTGACCCCCAGACGAGAAACCTATTGTCATACCATTTTAGTTTTGTCGGCACTCTCAATATGGCAGCAAATAACAACAGATTACGTTTAATTTGATGGTCCAATCAAACCACCGCTTATTAATCTGTGCAGTAATGAACTGGGTTGTGATGCATGGAAATGGGGACGAGATTCATATGCACGGTTATCCATCATACTCGATTCCCTCACGCATAAGGCAACAACATAAACCACCAAGTTTGTCAACATTCATGCGCCATGGGGCGCCCTCCCCTGCTATGTTAATCATTTGGATGTGACGTGATTCTGCGTGACATCTTATGCCCCTTTGTGATACTAACGCATGTGGTAGAGAGAGAGAGAGAGCAATTAAATATTACTTAGAGAGAGCGCCCCGGTATCCGGTAACCCGAGCGAGCGGCCTGGATGTGGATCCAGACCGGTAGTAGTGTTCGTAACAGAGCTGTGTGGACTTGGGTCACCAGGATGCTTCGGGGCGCCCTGTATCGCCGCACCAACCATCTTGATGTAATACGATCCTGCGCTCTTGCGCGACATGTTGTATGTTGTAGAGAGCTTAATAAATAAATAATAAATAAACAAATAAATAAGAGCCATCCTACAGGGTGGTACTGGAAACAGCGCGTATGGAATTCATAACTAATGGCAACAGCATGTAACCTTGGTGCAAGCTCTTGTAACCAATGGCAACAAAGGCAGCTACTTCAATCCCAAGCCTGGAGCTGAACACACTTTTTCACATAGAAATAATTGACGAAACGGTAAATGCAAATTTTAACCTTGGAGTCGGTTATCAAAGTAAATGAACTTTATTATCAAAGGTAATCAACGTGAATACTACGAGAGCAAAATCAATGACAACAGAAAATGTCTTCGTCTGGTTCAACTGGGGTGTAAAGACACAATGAAGAAGTCAGACTACCGTTGTTCATCTTTCAGACCTTAACCAAAAGGTTAATCGCTCTTTTCAAACATATCATAAAGCATGAACTGAAATTATTCCAAGGCGACAAAGGATTTTGTAAAGTTCACTGGGAGCATGAATATTGGATAGTCATGCCTGAACACCTTGGCTGGCTTTGAGAATTTGAACCTTTTGATCGTTGCTCGTGTCAAAGCATTGAAGTAGCCGTCCGCTGTTGGTATGTTCCTTTTGCAATACCTTTGGTAGAAAGAATAAATGGTAAATTTTCCCAAGGGTTTCTTCAGAAATTCACAAAAGTTGACTTTGTAATGCATGACACCACCACCACTACATCGTTCTCCTTGGAACATCTTCACTGAATCAAAAACTTCCTGTAACAATAAATTTCTCTGGGCCACCCTGTAGACCAAGTCACCTGTGTCTACCTCCACCTCTCTTCCGCGTTCTCTTACCAGACATACACCAGGTGCAAACTGGGTTTTGTGAGTATTCCTTCCTTCACTAATCAGTACTACCTAAACCAATAAAACATGCCGGCGGTATCGAATAGTCCAAATCCGGCTGGATAAATCACTTCCGTCTGATGCTGCAAACAACCCAAATCAAATTTGTAGGAATTTCATGTTTTTTCGTCCTCCTCTCATTTCCTCTTCGTTCCATAACAAATGACAAGAGCGAGTGAACATTCCATGATGAATGTAATAGAGAACAAGGCGAGTTATTTACTGGGGATGGTTTTTTCTTCTGCGATGACCTAAACGTCCTTAATTGTCATATTTACCTCCAGTTAAACTCCTGCTGTGCACTGGTAAAGACTAATTTTCCATGGTTGTTCGCAGATTTAAGATGCACACAACATATTTCTTCAATTTCACTATCCTTGTTGAAGAAAGATCGCTTTGGTTCTTCTCTACCATCACTTGCTGATCATCAAAGCAATTCCTCCACGATCAAAGCCATTTTCCTGGGTCCTTCTTGGACAAGCGGATCCACAGGTCAAGCTGCCTTCATCCATATGGCTAGCGCAGGAAAATGAGCCTGTCAACGTATGGTTACTTATGGCCCTACAGAGCCATTGGAAACAAGGTTCCATCTCGTGCGGTGAACCAGCCAAACGTACTTTGAGCACCAGCGGAAGTAACAACCACATGGAGAGCTGAACTTCACACGGGACACAAAACACACAACATAATTTTCAAACCTCAAAGAGTTAATTAATTTCTAATTGGTGCTTAAATCCTCCTGCATTCAGTATCTTTATTGATCAGAACATATGAAGCAATCCATCACGAAGGTTGCTACACGTGTATACTTTTTTAATATCGTGGAACAAAAGAGCATGTCAGGAACACCAACACGTAGCATGTTCGATGTGGTCCTATATTGATCTAGCGTAATACTAGAACTGTTGTACTATGCCATCACGACAGACATGTCAATTACCAATGTCAGTATCAGCATACACTGGTAATTTCCAGTTTTATATATCATCGATGTACAGTGGAATCGTTAGCGAAAGTATCGTTCTATCAATGGATATTGTTTTGAACGCGATGAACCTTATGTATTTTGAGGTACATGTACATGTATCATGAAGTACACCAATCCATTATTGATGTTATTACTGAGTAGCTCCACCAACAATCGCCTCTAAACATTCCAAATTACTTATTTAACTTCTGAAGGGGAAAAACCGCATCTCAGCCTCCGCTACTACCACACCATTAACTTCTCAAAGGGACACAGTGTGTCACGATTGTGGCTGGCACAATGACCCAGTCGTCTGGCAGAAGGAGAGAAGCTACTTAGCTAGATGACACTGTATAGAAGGACAATGAAGATAACCAACCCCTCTTCAATTAGTCTCCTTCCCCCACTGGGTTAATAACCGGACTTCTATGGTATCTCCTGATGACCACCTGCCCCAGAACACTTGACCATTTTTTGTGGTCTTCAAGTGACTCAACAATAGATTACCTTTGAATATTGGCCAGCAGTTTGGGGCTTCCATAATCAAGGTTATGATAGTGTCTTTCTTGGGTTTGGAAGTGGCCAATTACAAATGCTTTGTTCTCAATCCTTTATTCCACGACCCAACAAATTTGGCAGCCCTGTCTGTAACTTTGATATTGTCGAAGTTGATAATCGCCTATCGGCCATTTTTTAATTCCTTCGTGTTTTTCACCTTTGATTTTTAAGCTTTGGAACCGCGACACAACGATTTCTAATCTCCTAAAAAGTGTTAACGACATGGATGTCAAGTGATGAAACATCACAAAAACAAGATAATGTTGATGAAAAAAGTAACGGTAATTGACTTCTTGTTTGAAATTAGTTCCTGACATGACGATGGTGATGAATCATGGTCCTTATGTGTGGTAGAGGATTTGAGAGTCGGTTGAAAATCTTGAGACGATAATTAAATCTTTCCTGTCGGGCTGGATCTTAGAGAACGTCAACATGGAGTGACTGGGATCGAGATACGATGTAGTGGATGCTATCATCGAAACGACATCACACTGTCGGGATATTAGATCAGTCACTGTCGTCGCTGGACCCTCATTTGCATCTCCTCCTTATCACGGTGTGATGGTGATTAGTTTGTGCCTCATCTCGTCCGAGACAATGTTCGAGTGATTCAGAGACGACGGTGTCTGGCCTGGCGTGCTTTGTCACACGAATGGTGCGCTTAACATCCTCTTGACTTCATCACGAGTGTCTGCATATTTTGAAACATTTGAAATCTTCCGGTGAGAGCTGGTTGGTATGAGAGTGCTGTGTGTAACATGATGTACTTGACTTGATAACAAGAGTCTATATGTTTGAAAGCATGAGAAATCACAGCAGGAATGTTGTGAGTAATGACTTCATGTGACAAGTGTTGGTTTTTGCTCAGAATATTCTTCCTCGCTCCTTCAGGGAGAAATTCAGCAAGTGATACTTCATCTCTCACAGCTAATGTTCTGCAATTAAGTGACAAGTTCTTAGAAGTTGCCGTTTACAAGATGTTCAGAAACGTCATGAATATTAAGATTTTTACTCTGAAATGACCGCACGTGACTCCAAGGACAGCTGAAATTTTGTCACGTCCTATGAAATCTACATCTAATGTTAATTCCACGTAATAACAACAAAATCCATTAACATTCAAAGAGATGCAAACCAACCTCGACTGTAAAGACGTGAGGAAATCTTATAACGATGTTGGTAATCTTCTGAAGTCACGGCGGATTCCTGCTGCAGCCAATAACAGCCGACTTTCCAGGGTTTCAGTTGTCAAATGAACTACGTTTTGTTGCCTTGAGCGATTTGAAATTTGTCACCAATAATAAATTAAGATCTTAGAGACGGGTATCATATTGTGGACAACACTTTGTTGGGGAAGACACGCAAGGGTGAGGCAAGGGTCATGCTCCGTTTGATTCAAGACCAGATGATGAAATTCTGAGTTACGATGAAGAACAACCCACAACATCTTCAGAAAAGAAGCCAGAAGTTCCACAAGAAAATCAGCACCATCTTCTTCTTATCATTTCAGCATTGCTTCAAAGAGTCGCGCATTTCCAAGCTCTGCACGCAGAACAACAATTCCCAACAGCCAAGTAATACTTAGCACAGTCCTATACATGCATACCAAATCAGCAGAATGGCACAGCACCAGATCTGGTCTCAAAATGAAATTTGCAATTCATTGGAGGTGTCTGTGTACACATTCAAGATGTGTATTGGCAATGAAATGAACAGCGTTCGCCAGGACTGGCTCCTCCAACCCTGTTGAGATTGTTCTAACCAATAGTATTATTTCTTGAGCCTCCCAGCTTGTCTTGTCGACCGCCCCTGGAAACATTGTGATGCTGTTCAAGAACATTATAGGAATCCCGTTGGATTCGAGTTCGCGAGAGCAAAATAAATGCTTACACAGGCGACCGTTATCACCTCCTGGTGTGGAAACGTAATATGTCGAATTGGACCCTGGAGGCATGGTGAAGAGGCCCAATTGTTACCCGTTACTTCTCTGCTTCCGAGAGGCCAGTTGGGATTATTGCCCCTGGTAATAGGTGTGGAAGAGGCCGTCTCACTGAAATTTTGTCACGTCCTATGAAATCTACATCTAATGTTAATTCCACGTAATAACAACAAAATCCATTAACATTCAAAGAGATGCAAACCTGCCTCGACTGTAAAGACGTGGTGAAATCTTATAACGATGTTGGTAATCTTCTGAAGTCACGGCGGATTCCTGCTACAGCCAATCACAGCCGACTTTCCAAGGTTTCAGTTGTCAAATGAACTACGTTTTGTTGCCTTGAGCGATTTGAAATTTGTCACCAGTAATAAATTAAGATCTTAGAGACGTGTATCATATTGTGGACAACACTTTGTTGGGGAAGACACGCAAGGGTGAGGCAAGGGTCAGGCTTCATTTGATTCAAGACGAGATGATGAAATTCAGATGAACAACCCACACCATCTTCAGAAAAGAAGCCAGAAGTACCACAAGAAAATCAGCACCGTCTCCTTCTTCTCATTTCAGCAAAGAGTCGCACATTTCCAAGCTCTGCACGCAGAACAACAATTCCCAACAGCCAAGTAATACTTAGCACAGTCCTATACATGCATACCAAATCAGCAGAATGGCACAGCACCAGATCTGGTCTCAAAATGAAATTTGCAATTCATTGGAGGTGTCTGTGTACACAATCAAGATGTGTATTGGCAATGAAATGAACAGCGTTCGCCAGGACTGGCTCCTCCAACCGTGTTGAGATTGTTCTAACCAATAGTATTATTTCTTGAGCCTCCCAGCTTGCCTTGTCGACCGCCCCTGGAAACATTGCGATGCTGCTCAAGAACATTATAGGAATCCCGTTGGATTCGAGTTCGCGAGAGCAAAATATAAATGCTTACACAGGCGACCGTTATCACTTCCTGGTGTGGAAACATAATATGTCGAATTGGACCCTGGAGGCATGGCGAAGAGGCCCAATTGTTACCCGTTACTTCTCTGCTTCCAAGAGGCCAGTTGGGATTATTGCCCCTGGTAGTAGATGTGGAAGAGGTCGTCTCAAGCTACACAGAGGTCAAATGTCATAGTAGGTCAAAGGTCAACAGAGGTCAAATGTCATAGTAGGTCAAAGGTCAACAGAGGTCAAATGTCATAGTAGGTCAAAGGTCAACAGAGGTCAAATGTCAGCTCAAGTGTTCTTTTCAAGTATGCACTAAGGTAGATCGTGTTGAATTTAGTGTTTTGCTGGCTTCAGCAGCTTGGTGACATTGCAAACAAACAGCATACCGGTACATGTACGTCATCACGTTATCTCTCCAACGCGCAGCAAAAATGGTTTGTTCATTCCAAGACAAGATTTTTTTCTCCTTTTCTTGCC
Organism: Notospermus geniculatus; assembly: GCA_002633025.1. NCBI lineage: Eukaryota > Metazoa > Nemertea > Pilidiophora > Heteronemertea > Lineidae > Notospermus > Notospermus geniculatus. The sequence goes on from NMRB01000852.1 coordinate 253,840, forward strand.
TGCAGAGAAGATGCAGCTCCCTTTCAAGGTTCTTCTTTCATGTCGATTTCATTGTCAATTCGTGCCTGTATCAGGCTCAGGTTCCGCTAGATACAGATAATGCCTGCAGGCTGAATCACTAGTGGAAACCTTAGACAGAAGAGAATCTGAGAAAAATGGTTCTGATTTCAACAGCAAACGTTCATCAGTGCATGATCCAGCGAATAAAAAAACAAAAGGATTCCCTGCAAGGTGTGTTTAGTTAACAGTTCACTTAACACAGCTAACTTGACATGCAATAACAATATCGCGTGGCGGGAACAAGGAATACAATACTGCTGACAGGAATATCAACTAAGCAAACAACTGTTTTACACGAGTTGTCAAAGCTGACTATCGGCAAACATAAAAAAAATGGCGTCGTGATAGCGGAAATCAAACACAATAGCACAGGATGGCGTTCATTCGCTGATTGTTGAGATAATATTATCTATGCCGCCCAGTTTTATTGAGATAACAGTCGAGATTTCTATACGAATGCAATCAGACCTGGTTAAACATCCTCTAATTCACTGATTGAAAAATCTAGAGGCATTTCTCTTTCATTTTCATCGAAGGCAGTTCAATATTTGCCTTCGTTACTTTTTTTTAAAAAGACTTTCAATTTCTTTTGCAGTAAAACATTCGCTCCCTATTTCCATGAAATGGCCAAAGATAGCAGAAGAGTAAATAATGGTATCCATTGCTCAAAGGGATCAGCAAGGCCTTGCAAATGACGTCACAAGCCGCCATGCTGGGGACATGCTGCAGAGGCGCAGCGAAATGAGCCGTGCATGCCCCAATGACGTTACGTCAAACAATGGCGTGGCACACTTCACGCAGGTCTCGTCACGGTCGGCTCACACCTCTGCGCCCTGTGCCCCCAGAATGGCCGCCAGGATGACGTCATTGCAAGGCCACTATTCATGGGTCTATCTTTTCCATCACAGTGCAGCAGAAAGCGTTAAGAAAAGTGATCCATCATAGCTAAATCCGTTAATTCTATCATCCCTTTCCGCACAGCTGCAGTAAAAAGCATTATTACTGTAGGTTTGGTACTGACAAAGATGGAATACGTTTTAACATGCAGCATCCTTTCTCTGATGGCGAATGAAGCCCCAATCATCATCACCGCTTCTGCTAATGAGCTCTCCACATCAGACAGAGGAGCCTGATGGATGAGCTTTTCTTAATTAAGAGGAGACAGAATATTACACAGAGGCAAAAAATGAGTAAGGGTGTTACTGGCGGATTAGCGAATATGGAACATTTACACTGTGTCGTGGAGGTTTTTTTCAACATTTACATAACCAGCATGCTGCTGATCAGGATGGAAATGGGTCAGACTTGATTCTAGTGATACACATTATACCAATACCCATCGCTTATTTTGCAATCGCCTAAAAGCAGCTTAACAGATGATCACCCATTAAAAATTTAAGTCAGATAATTTTGCCAATCTGAGCTGGTTTATGTTTTAAACATTTAATCATTTAAATGGATGAGAATAATGGCCATCGAAATCTTATACTACTGTCATCTCTTTGATGTTATCTCCTTTTATTATTACATTCTCCAGACATCACAGCATACGACCAGCTTAGAGATGATATAGAGGCTTCTATGATATTAGAAGTTGACCTCAAATAATGGCAAAATATATAAAGCTGCTTGTTTACGAATTTTTGATAATAGTTGCACTGTGGACCCCACGGGTACAAGCACTACTATCCTGTGATGTGATGTGGAGGGCATCAGCAGCAAGGATCAAGAGCATCACTGACCTTCTTTGCAACACACTGAGAGAAAAGGGTTTTGTGTGTATGTGTTAACCCATTGATGATCGTCACCATCTTGGGCATTGCCGTTGCATCATCTATCGTGTCAGGTAGGACTACTGCGTTGCTCTTCCTCAACTTCCTCGTTCAGTATTTCTGAAGGCAGGGGCTTCTTTCTGTCTCTCCCTTACTTTTGCCATTGTTTCTGGAGTTGCTTCATTCCTTCTGTCTTTCAGATTGGTCTATATTGTCATTCGCAACAAAGGAATATGGTGGATGTTAAGTTACGTTGTAGGCAACATGCCAAACCCACATTAACAATGAAAGTGGACAATCTTTGCCCGTCATGGATTTTTGATCGAATTATGAAAAACTCCAAAAGACATAGAAAAAACAACCAATCTTTACACAGCTTTCTAAATAATCTCAACTTCATTGTTGCCTTGTGTCTTGATCGACACCAGCATGCAGAAGCTGTGAAAAAAATGTAATATTGGGCAAGCACGTCAGGCGGGCTTTTAAATGAATATTGTCGAGCCTTTAGGGCTAGTAGAGTTCACATCTAACTGGCTAGTGGTAATGATAGCTGAGCTCTTGTTAGCACTTCAGATCAATTTAAGTCCCACATCAATCGCGCTGGAGGTGTTCCCTCTGGACAGGTTTTAATGAAAAAGCATCCTTTCTGGCATTTTTGATTGCTTTGTCTTACTGGTACTTTGTCTGCAATGACTCATCCATGGCTTCTTCATGTAACATGTGTAACTACTTCGTACAGGCAACGTTCCCGTCCGTGTCTCAGCCATGGGAGTAGTGTGGGGTGAAGTGATGGAACCCATCAGCCATTGTCAATGCTGAGACCAAAGACGGTAACTTTCAGCTCCCCCCCCCCCCTTGGCCTTGAAAGAGAAATCTTGAGGAAGGTGATCAGTGCTTTTAAAACTGATTTTAATATGCAGTTAATTGGAGAGATGTAATGTCATCCACAGCATTTTTAAGGATTTCGCTGTGAAACTTCTATTGTTTGAGGGGGAGATTTCGATTTCATGAAACCAGAGTGGTGTGCTGCCCATTTGAGATCATTAAAATGTATTGTCATTTAATGAGGCATGATGTTAATCACCATCATTGACAGTGATTAGCTAATTAAGCGAGCCAAAAATGTGTGGACCACATGAGGCACGCTCATAGATCCGCAGTGACAAGATCCAGTGACGACTAGTCATTGAAGGGTCCTTCAGGGAGCAATCTACAAAAGGGCAGTGACGGGTCAGGGAGCAGCTGCAAGCTTTCGTGTATCATAGATACTATTGTCGTCAGGATGCCCCAAGTGGATAGGACAGTGTCATCACTGTCGGAGCCCAACTGAACAATCTTTGACAGAGCTATCATCAGATACTGATGTTGGAAGTGGACACTGACTGCAGCACACAGAGAAGTATGCAAACTTGGTACATTTTCTCAGGTCTGTAAACATTGGCAACATTTTTCCGTTGACAAGAGAAACGCTCGAGGCCTGAGCGGAATAGGAAGAACTGGATACTTTTGTATGTGTCTTCTCACAGGCAAGTTGTTAACTTAAAGCTGAACTGCATGCATAAAACCAGGGCCACGCACGTTTTTAAAAAACGCCCGCGCCACAGCGCGGGAAGTACCTGAAATAACTTGGGACGTTTTAGTGGGACTCCAAACATGATAGAGTACCCAAGCATGTAGATGGCAGCACCTTATTTGCGTCTTGACCACCAACAAGTGATCAACGCTGTAAGTGCATGTGCATGTAGGCCAACATATCAGAAAAGCGAAATACTGAAAAAGTATTCAAATGAAAAAAGGAAGAGACCGGATCCGAACCTCCAAGTATTGGCTTGGAAGGCCGGCGCGTTTTCCACTACACCAGCGGTCCGCTGGTTTATTCGAGCCCTTTTTCTAGGCGAAGTTATTGCGTATTGGGTATAGTCGTCTCCAGGTTTCGCAAAGGAGTAAATAATAATGCCTATGTAGGCCTATTGTCCGTTCATCGAGTATTGATCATATGGCCGAGGTTACAGGAAAGGCACAATAGGGCCATGACACGTCAACATTCGGTGGCGAGGAGTATTTGTGAGGAGTCTTCCGCTTGTTTTCGTTTATGTCGGCTACTGTTGACTATCAGGATGTGTAAGGTGAGCATTCATAGTACTGTTTTTCGTCTTTTTTCATTTCGGCCTCGGTTCTCATATTTGCTAGGCCTAAATTGGGGTGTTTTTGTTCGTCCCTTAGCTCAGTGTGTGCATGCATGTTCCGGAGGCCTATGGATAGGCGGGGCCCGATAGGTGAAACATCTGGCAGGTGAATGCTGTAGGCTAATTTTTGAGTTTATGATAGTCGTGTCAGGCCTAGACGTATAACCAGCTTCTCTTATATTTGTTTTATTACAGTTCTTTCGCCTTTTCATGAGATGGGCGTGTACTGTCTGTATAGCCTGTACATACCGATGGCCTACATGGGCTTCTGGTATGTAGGCCTACATGCACATGTACATGCAGCGTGATTTCCACTTGTTGATGGTCAGGACGCAAGTAAGGTGCTGCCACCTACATGCTTGGGTACTCTATCATGTTTGGAGTCCCACTAAAACATGGCGGATGTCCCAGGTTATTTCAGACACTGCCCGCGCTGTGGCGCGGGTGTTTTTTTAAAACGTGAGAGGCCCTGGTTTTATGCATGCAGTTCAGCTTTAACCAATAAGACAGTGATATTAACAGACAAAATGCCATTTATTGCCATGAAATCCATTTCGACAACAACAATCAGACATGAGGCATTTTACAATGGTGGTGACATTAATTTCTTCTGCACATATCTCAAAGGCAAAACATTGTTTGGCAATAAGAAAGTGCGTAAAAACAGCTTTGCATAAGACCTTATGCATGGGATATCGTTCTTATACCTTGAGTCATAAAACAGTTATCTGTACAGGTTTAGTTTAACATTGGAAAAACAAACTGCAAAATCTACAAGTCGTTTGCAAGGAGTGAATGAAATCTCTGATAAACCAATCCACATTGGAACTTTTTCCGATGATGTACCTGTCAAAATGATACCGGAGAGAAAGGATGCATTATGAGTACTGGGCTTTATGATATTAAAGCACCGGATTCCTGAAAGAATGTCAAGCTCAGCACCTACAACACTTGCTTACCCATTATCAATGGGGTCACTGAGAGCGATAATGGGGTCACTGACAGCAGCACCCAAAATGACAATGTTACCATAATACGTCATTGGTTGCATCTAGACCAATTAGTGTTGGGAAGAAGTAATCAATTCATCAACTAGGCCCAGTTCAATGCAACTATTAGTAAACAGACTGATACTGATCAACCAGCAGTTCAACATTCCTTCAAGAAAAATCCACTCTTTACAAACCTGGCCAATGGAAAGTGATCTTTGGTGTATGAATGTAAACACGTCAGGTTATTCTGTCTGTGTAAATGTAATAAATCAAGTCTAAGATCAAGTAAGAGCATACACTGACATAAACAAACAGCCTTGTCTAGTCGATTGGACCTCTTACATTCCACAACTTCCATGGTCACAAGTCTTTTGAGGTACCGGTACCGTACTATCAAAAAAGATACCCTCTCTTATCTATTTTTGGTACGATACATGTAGGCCTACTCATTACACAAAACGATCCCTATAACTTGATGTATCTCATTAAGACTTCCATCAAGTTGTTTGTATGTTGGCATTATTCACATTCACCATTTTCACACTTCAGCCACCACATTCACTCCTCACTATTATTCACATAATTCACCATTGTATCCAACTTTAATGTTCACATTTTTACATAATCACCTTCACCATTATTCATTTTACCCTGTCCGCCATTCACCATACCCACTACAATTACATTGCCGTGTATTACCGCTACACCATTGTTCAATCTCACCATTAGCCTTTTCACACCGTCACCATTACCAATTCCACCATTAACTGTTCACATTTCACCATTTTCGTTCACCTTTTTCTATTAACATTAACATTAGTCCTCGTTCACTCTATTCCCTGTCTATGAGAACAGAGTTTAATCATCATCCAACAATCATGGAAATAATGGGTTAATATTGATCAAACAATGCACAAAATAACTGCAATCACTCTGAGTTCTTAAAAACGACAACACATTTTCTCTCCCACATCAGAGATCAATTAAAATGTCAGTCAAGCGCAGGAGCGTTGTATCATCAAGGAATCGTCGCTTTACTCTAAATCATCTTATTTATCAGACATCATACGCATGATTATGAATGCGATAGATATTCAATTATGACAAACAGAGGGCGTTAACTGAAAAAAAAAACATGCAAATAACAATTTTACAACAAAAAGGTACCACAAGGAAGTATAAAACTGTGACGTCAGGCCCATAAAGCCTGTGACGTCAGGCCCATAAAGCCTGTGACGTCAGGCCCATAAAGCCTGTGACGTCAGGCCCATAAAGATGTGACGTCAGGCCCATGAAGCCTGTGACGTCAGGCCCATAAAGCTGTGACGTCAGGCCCATGAAGCCTGTGACGTCAGGCCCATAAAGCTGTGACGTCAGGCCCATAAAGCCTGTGACGTCAGGCCCATGAAGCTATGACGACACAAGTTTTCTTTTACAGAGGCCTTTTAATAGCAGTACTACATGATGGATCCATGTATGAGCATACTGCACGGAAATTTGGCCCTCGCCAGTAAAAACCTGACGTCACAGGTTTTCTCCTGCTAAGCCTATCAGTAACAGTCCTACTACTACATAAGAAGAAAGTTTGATGATGTATTTTGTGGATACCTAGTTCAGAACTATACGTATTTGATCGATTCTTTGCTGAAACAATTCTACAGGGTGGATCAAAATAGGGCCTACCAATAAATAAGTAAAGGTACTTCAATCGAGCCTAGATATGATTAGCGAATAGCCCTACCAGAATGTCTTTTCAATGCTGGAAGATGAACCCAAACAGTTAAACGTCAGGCCCGATTTAAAGGGGCATTGACCTCAACGAGAGTAACAAAGTTACGTCAGAATTGTATTACCTACGTAGCGGCAAGGATCAAAGCTACAGAGAGCGGGTGAATGAAAAAAGTGAAACCAACTCGCCTACCTTGAGATGAAACTATCCAAAGTTGTGAGCAGAACACCACCGCAAATAGCGATATGTATCTCCAAGACAAGTATTCCATTTTGGCCCCAGCCAGTAAGAAATTTGATCACATTTAGCAAAGTTATTCACTCTATTAATTATGAGAGGCAAGCGCAACCACTATTCATAACGACCTGTGATCTCAACTACCAGACTGGCACAACCAGATAACGGGAGCTGATACGCGGGAAACGACGGCAGCGCCCCAAGTAACAAGGAATGAACTAGTATTCGTCGTCCATCATTCAGAAGGAACGCGGTTCCTGGAAAAAGCAATCCAGTAATTTTAGGAAATTTTCTCGAGTCGGGCGTGTTCTTCTCAACCCTCCGCTGACTGGGGAGTGAGGAGAACATTGTTCTTGACCCGACATTCCCACTCCTTTAATTTCCCACTAGCGATTCACATTTCACTCGCTTTCTAATGAATTCCATGGGTTCGTTAGTGCCCCGGGTTAGTGCCATTTGAACCCGGGCAATTGAACAATCTTTTTTGCATCTTTTCTTTATTTTCACCATTAATCCAAGTTTTTCGTCCCATGTCCTCTGACTTGCAGCAGAATTCTTGTTTTAGTCTCTGGCTTACGGTGGCTGATAAAGGCCATCATATTTTTATTTTTCTTAAGTCGGGCGCCCGACTTATAACTCGGGCGCCCGACTTACTAACCCTAACCCTAACCCCCCTAATCCCTAAACCCGTATAACCCCTAAAAATCCTGTGAAAAACCCTTTAGCAGATTGCATATATCATCCTTAGGGTTAGGGTTAGGGTTAGGTCTCTGCATGGGTGATTGCAATTAACACTTAGGCCTACCAAAACGCAAACCCGACGTAAAGATTGGGAACGAGGAGCTGTCGCCACATAGCGGACAATCGCGGTACCAATGTCTTGACGGATTTAATCTCGCTTCACCAGCCTCTCTCTTACAGGAGAGAGTCTGGTAGTATAGACAACAGTGTCAGATCAGGTTGTGGATGGGATATGAATATGCTTTGTTGATCGGGCAGTTTTGCTCTCAATGTCACCCGTTTATTTCCATGAAGAGAACTTTTGATTGTTGTGAAACCATTTTTATATGTTAAAGTATACGTCTATACGTATGTGTGTGAAATATCAAGTCGATTTCATGACGATAACATTGTTTTTGCAGCCTCCCAAAAAGTTCTGTGTCAGATCAGGTTGTGCATGGGATAAGAATGCTTTGTTCATCGGGCAATTTTGCTCTCAAAGTCACCGGTGTATTTCCATGAAGAGAAGTTTTGATTGTTGTGAGACCATTTTTATATGTTAAACATGTTAAAGTATACGTCTGTACGTATGTGTGTGAAATATCAAGTCGATGTGATGACGATAACATTGTTTTTGCAGCCTCCCAAAAAAGTTGTGTGTCAGATCAGGTTGTGGATGGGATATGAATATGCTTTCTTGATCGGGCAGTTTTGCTCTCAAAGTCACCCGTTTATTTCCATGAAGAGATGTTTTGATTGTTGTGAGACCATTTTTATATGTTAAAGTATACGTCTGTACGTATGTGTGTGAAATATCAAGTCGATTTGATGACGATAACATTGTTTTTGCAGCCTCCCAAGAAGTTGTGTGTCAGATCAGGTGGTGGATGGGATATGAATATGCTTTGTTGATCGGGCATTTTTGCTCTCAATGTCACCCGTTTATTTCCATGAAGAGAACTTTTGATTGTTGTGAAACATTTTTATATGTTAAAGTATACGTCTATACGTATGTGTGTGGAATATCAAGTCGATTTCATGACGATAACATTGTTTTTGCAGCCTCCCAAAAAAGTTCTGTGTCAGATAAGGTTGTGCATGGGATAAGAATGCTTTGTTCGTCGGGCAATTTTGCTCTCAAAGTCACCTGTGTATTTCCAAGAAGAGAAGTTTTGATTGTTGTGAGACCATTTTTATATGTTAAAGTATACGTCTGTACGTATGTGTGTGAAATATCAAGTCGATGTGATGACGATAACATTGTTTTTGCAGCCCCCAAAAAAGTTGTGTGTCAGATCAGGTTGTGCATGGGATAAGAATGCTTTGTTCATCGGGCAATTTTGCTCTCAAAGTCTCCTGTGTATTTCCATGAAGAGAAGTTTTGATTGTTGTGAGACCATTTTTATATGTTAAACTATACGTCTGTACGTATGTGTGTGAAATATCAAGTCGATTTGATGATGATGACATTGTTTTTGCAGCCTCCCAAAAAGGTTGTGTGTCAGATCAGGTTCTGGACGGGATATGAATATGCTTTGTTGATCGGGCAGTTTTGCTCTCAAAGTCACCCGTTTATTTCCATGAAGAGATGTTTTGATTGTTGTGAGACTATTTTTATATGTTAAAGTATACGTCTGTACGTATGTGTGTGAAATAAGTCGATTTGATGACGATAACATTGTTTTTGCCGCCTCCCAAAAAGGTTGTGTGTCAGATCAGGTTGGGATCATCTTGACTACTCAAGAGTTGTGACATCGCTCCGCCCTCCGACTACGCTCGCACAAACCCTTGACGAACTTCGCTGTTTCCAACCGGATGTTCCTGTTCGTGGACTGACTCCCGCTGTTAGTTTACGATTTTCATCATAGATCGTTAACATTTGCAATAAACCTGGACATTTCTGAATACCACGTCAGTTTTTCTGTACACCCACCTTCTCTGGTTTTAGAAAATTGACGGTATTTTTGTTCAACAGCATAGTTCATGAGAGTGGTGGTTAAATCGCATAGATAGAATGGCTGACCATCCTCGTTCCTAATACTTTCGAACCACAAAATATACAGCGGTCGGTTTGACTGGCTTGATGCCAACCTGGCAGCGAGGTTGGCTATCGAGTGTTCTGATTGGTGCACCGCAACTCGAGGTGCGAGAGAAACAGGAATCCTGGCGAAGTTCTTCATGGGTTTGTGCGTACGAAGTATGAGGTAGTACAGACACATGGTAGTCCATGATGGGTTGGGATATGAATATTCTTTGTTGATCGGGCAGTTTTGCTCTCTAAGTCACCCGTTTATTTCCATGAAGAGAAGTTTTGATTGTTGTGAGACCATTTTTATATGTTAAAGTATACGTCTGTACGTATGTGTGTGAAATATCAAGTCGATTTGATGACGATAACATTGTTTTTGCAGCCTCCCAAAAAAGTTGTGTGTCAGATCAGGTTGTGGATGGGATATGAATATGCTTTGTTGATCGGGCAGTTTTGCTCTCAAAGTCACCCGTTTATTTCCATGAAGAGAAGTTTTGATTGTTGTGAGACCATTTTTATATGTTAAAGTATACGTCTGTACGTATGTGTGTGAAATATCAAGTCGATTTGATGACGATAACATTGTTTTTGCAGCCTCCCAAAAAGGTTGCATGTCAGATCAGGTTGTGGATGGGATAAGAATATGCTTTGTTGATCGGACAGTTTTGCTCTCAAACTCACCCGTTTATTTCCATGAAGAGAAGTTTTGATTGTTGTGAGACTATTTTTATATGTCAAAGTATATGTCTGAACGTATGTGTGTGAAATATCAAGTCGATTTGATGACGATAACATTGTTTTTGCAGCCTCCCAAAAAAGTTGTGTGTCAGATCAGGTTGTGCATGTGATATGAATGCTTTGTTCATCGGGAAATTTTGCTCTAAAGTCACCCGTTTATTTCCATGAAGAGAAGTTTTGATTGTTGTGAGACCATTTTTATATGTTAAAGTATACGTCTGTACGCATGTGTGTGAAATATCAAGTCGATTTGATGTCGATAACATTGTTTTTGCAGCCTCCCAAAAAAGTTGTGTGTCAGATCAGGCTGTGGAAGGGATATGAATATGCTTTGTTGATTGGGCAGTTTTGCTCTCAAAGTCACCCGTTTATTTCCATGAAGAGAAGTTTTGATTGTTGTGA
>NMRB01000853.1:0-27261 GCA_002633025.1 Notospermus geniculatus
GCGTGTATACATGATTTCGAGCACACAGGAACGACGAATAACTTTCATATTTCTACTGGGTAAGGCACCAGAAAAATTGCCACAGCAGTCACAACAGTCAGAAAATTGCTGATGAATTATAAAGCACTGTGATACAGCCTCAAAGCGCTTCATGACATTATACCTTACTTTCCCCAGTAACCTTCCTGGCGGACTCCAGTACAAGCACATTCAGCGGTCCATTCTGACCAGTTGCGAGTAAGCAAGCAATGACACGACCAGGGATCAAACCAGTCTAATGCTCAAGCACTGCTGACAAAATGTAATGATTCGTCCATTTCCCTTTTAGGTCAGAGGTGGCGCTACTGTACAATGACCGTGCCGTGTTGGAGAACCACCACATCAGTGCGTCGTTCCGATTACTCAAGGAAGATGAGTATAATATTGTGTCAAATCTCTCCAGGGATGAGTATAAGTAAGTACTCAATGGTATCATGGACCTTGACAACTCACACTGCTCTTAGGGCCAAGCTTTTACTCCACAATCTCAATTTGGCTCTTGTAATAAGCCGTTCACTGACAGAATCTTGGGGGATCATGTATAAAAAAATTATGCTTGGAAGCGGGTTCCTACTGCTTTTGTTAAATCCCCCAATGATTCATCAGTTTTAATTAACTTGTTTGTGTACAGATCTTGTCAAATAAATTGATCATTCGGAAAATCTTGCTGATTGTCAGTCAAGGAATTCAGTCCTGTACAGATCTTGATTTCAGATAACATTCAGAAAATCTTGTTGATTGTCACTTCGTTACTGTACAGATCTTGATTTCAAGGAATTAACATTCAGAAAATCTTGTTGATTGTCAGTTTCAAGGAAATCGTTACTGCACAGATCTTGATTTCAAGGAATGAGGAACCGGCGTGCCGTTTATCCCGACAGGTCGGCGCAGCGATCGATGAGACCGAAACGACGTCATTGATGTCGTTTTATGTGCTGACGTTGCGTCATGAAAAAATCTGCTGTACATTTTTCTACAGGAAAAAATGAGATAAAGACGTTGCCGTTATCACCATCCTACCTCTTTATTTTAAGGAAAAAAAGCAAAGAAATTGCAGAAATTTTCATCCGCGACAAGATGGTGTAAATTTTAATGTCATGCAACCGAAAAAATAGGGTTTATTTCACGCCAGAAATTAATGGAAATGACTTGAAATCACGTTGAAAAAAGAAACTTCGGTCTCATCGATCGCAGCGCCACGTCGTGACGTTAGTTCGTCCGGTTCCTCATTAACATTCAGAAAATCTTGTTGATTGTCAGTCAAGGAATTGCTGAACAGATCTTAATTTCAAGGAATTAACATTAGGAAAATCTTGTTGCCTTGTCAGTTTCAAGGAATTTCCCTCTCTACAGATAACTGTCTCATTGTTAACAAGATGCATGTGGTTTCCTGTTATACGGTTGTTAATTTCTTACCCTTGTTCATTTCACTTGCAGAGAGTTCCGATCCTTAGTGATTGACATGGTGCTGGCCACAGATATGTCCTACCACTTCCAACAAATTAAAAATATGAAAAATCTACTAAGTATGCCAGAGAAGTAAGTTTAAAAGGACACCTCCCCGGTGATTTCTGTGAATGCACCTTGTCAATTTCACGCAATAACTCACAGTACAGATCTTATCATTTCAAGAAATTGACTTTTGTAGATCTTGTGAGTTTCAAGCATTATAACTGGAGTTAGAATTGAAAAGTTCTCCTCAAAATGTTAGGTTATGTGGATGTCAATTTCAAGGAATTTGTTACAGTGCAGATCTTGATTTCATGAAATTAACATTCAGAAAATTTGTTCCTGTACAGGTGTTAATTTCAAGGAATTAACATTCGGAAAGTCTTGTTGTCTAGTCAGTTTTAAGGAAAGTTTCTAAACTTCATGGAACTCTGAGATTTGGAAGATGTTTTCAATTTCAAAGAATTAGTAGGCCTACTTTCTTGTTTGACACAACTGATGTTTAATGTCACTTTCTTTCAGCATTGACAAAAGCAAGGCATTGTCTCTTGTCCTTCACTGTGCTGACATTAGCCACCCCGCTAAAGACTGGGACCTTCATTACCGGTGGACGTCACTGCTTCTAGAAGAGTTCTTCCAACAGGGTGATCGTGAGCAGGAACTAGGCCTGCCCTTCTCTCCTCTCTGTGATAGGAAAAACACTTTAGTTGCTGAATCTCAAATAGGTATGTAGTACATCAGGTTTTACCCCTTAATCCCAATGGCCGGAAGGGGTATTGTCATCATGCATGATGTCCGTCTGTCCATCCAAAAAACTTATCATTTTCAGATGATAACTGAAGAACCAGGAATTGATCTGAAATTTCTGGAGGGGTGGGCCGGGCTTGATAGAGGAAAACATCCTTGAAAAACCAAGGCGATTGCTCCACTAAGAATAAGATGGCTGCCCTGGCAGCCATTTTGAATTCCGCGACCACTCACAAACCAGTTGGAGGAACTGACCTGAAATTCTGCAGGGATCTTTTCAAACATAAGGAAAAGTAGAACCAAAAACTAGGGACGGACAGTGCAACCCTTAGGCTAATTGAAATGTGCATGGCCTGTGACCAAAATAATAGACTGGGATCAATTTGTGAGAGCTCTACCCGATATTTCCTCATCTTTCCAGGTTTTATTGACTTCATAGTCGACCCAAGTTTCCAGGTGATGGGGGACATGCTTGAGAAGATTCTGATCCCGCTTCACCAGCCCCACCTATCCACAAGGTCGATAAACGATGCAATTAAAGAGGAGGTCCCGGAAAAACAGGACCGCAGCACAAGTACGACCAGCCTCAGTAGCCGTCCCTCAACACCAAAGACACCACTAGGTAGCGCTAATTATGCAAGCTTGATGCTCTTTATTTCTGCAATTTAGGCACGCATTTTAAAAACGCCGCCAGTGATCATAGTTTCAGAAAATTAGACTAGAAGAAATATGATAGGTTTTTTAGGGTACATATAGGTATCTGAAAATTCAGGAGGGATTTCCTGCATCCATTTGAATTCTTGATTACTACCAAGTTTACGGCTGCAATCAAGAATTGTCCGGGAACATTTTCGTCACAAATTCTTTAAAATTGGGGGCAAATTTTTCTAAAGACTCAACAGAAATAACATGAGTGAGAACTTGGAGGAATTATAATTCCTCCAAGGTGAGAACAAGACTTGTGCTCACTTTATGTCGCACTTTGTTTTGCACTGAGATTGTTCAGTTCTTGTCTCCTGATGAGAAAATGTGTCTGGATCGGTTGTGTAGGACAGTAACTGTGATTTCACTAGGTAGTTTCTTCCAGCATTGCACATATTAAATAGATAGAACTGCAGCCAGCATGATTAACAACGTGATGCGCTAGAATGTATTTGAGTTTAGTTCCGTGACACGATTTGCAATACCACAGACATGAACAACGTGATGCACTAGTGTATTTGAGTTTAGTTCCGTGACACGATTTGCATTACCACAGACATGAACAATGTGATGCACTAGTGTGTATTTGAGTTTAGTTCCGTGACACGATTTGCAATACCACAGACATGAACAACGTGATGCACTAGTGTGTATTTGAGTTTAGTTCCGTGACATGATTTGCAATACCACAGACACGAATTCGTGTACTGCTAGTTGAGGAGCAAGTGCAAGTGAGAGGATGACCTCGAGGACATGTGGTTCTATCATCAGACGCACGGTGTCAGGCAGTGAGAGTGGTGTAGTGGAGACATCGGCACCCGTCACCGCTGAGGTCTGGGTTCGATCCCCTGTTGTACCCATTCTCCAAAAGGGCAACTCTCTTTGACAAGCATTTTAGATTCCTTCCCTATGTTTATTCACCACCAGTGTTGTCTGAGGAGCCAATATCGCTGTTTTAGTGCCAGCTCAATATCTTTTACAGTGGTGGTATTCCGGGGTGGTATCTCCTAATTAGTGCATGCAGGCAAAGTTAATTAGCACTATTCCTTGATGTTTGCCTGTTTCAGGGTCAAGATACGAACTCGACCGAGTTTGGCATGAGCCACTCTCTAACAACAAGCAGATGTGGAAAGAACGTGCAGCAACAGGTAAGTCTTGTCAATTTCTCTGCGATATGTATGACGGAATCATCCAAGGCCAGGGTGTGCTTTCTTCATCTCTAAAGGAGATGCACAGCGACGGAAGTGATGTGTTCCTAATACATGTAGTTCTTTTTCCATGTTTTAGATGCAGCCCTTCGCGCTAACAAAAAAATGAGCATAACGAAGATTGAATCTTCAAAAACAGAACCCTCTCAGGAACAGACGTCGAGTAAAGTGGGCGCAGACGCCGATTCAGGAGTCGACTCACCAAAAGATGGCACTGAGGAGAAAACGGACGAGAAACAAAAAGGTACGATTTGGTTGGTTCATTATTCGGTCGTCAAGAACAGTTATTCTATATTCTTTATTGTAACTTTCACCCCAAATCACTTTCACTACCCAAAAACCATGCTGGAATCCATGCAGCTAGGGTTGCTATTTTTAGCAACATTTCTGGACCCTGGAGAACCCAAGATACATTTTGTATTGAGAAAAAAGTGAATTTTCTTGGAATTCTCACAAGAGTTTAAGAATTGGGTTGAAACATGGGCACATGCAATGCAGTGCACTGCATGTGATGTCAGACATTGTGGAAATGTTCTCTAGGTTGGAATATTTCAAGATTTTTGGGTCTTAGTCACTGAGGTTTTTTTGCAAAATTTTTGACAGCTCCGGCAACACTGACTAAATGTTTCTCGTCTTCAGTGTCACGACACCATATAATGCCGACTTCGACGGGGATGAGATGAACTTACATTTGCCTCAGTCGCTGGAGACAAGGGCCGAGATCCAGGAGTTGTGTATGGTACAACGTATGATCATCACACCACAGTCAAACAGACCTGTCATGGGTATCGTGCAGGACACGCTGACGGCTGTTAGGAAGATGACAAAGAGGGATGTCTTCTTAGATAAGGTCAGTCTGGTTTTACCTATCTCGCCCCTGCCATAGAAGGAAGAGTGTTGTCCCTGCTGTCTTCTGTTCTGCACCTCTCAGAATAAGTTCCAGCTCGGCCAGTTTTTTCAGCTATGTCCTTGTTCTGAGAGATAATGCAAAATAATGTGGTTGATTTATTTCTAGGCTGAGATGATGACACTCCTGATGTTCCTCCCCTCCTGGGATGGCAAACTCCCACAGCCGTGCATCCTGAAACCTAAACCGTTTTGGACCGGGAAGCAACTCTTCTCCCTCATCATCCCAGGGAGAGTCAACTGTATCAGGACTCACAGCGCTCATCCTGACGATGAGGACCATGGACCATATAAATGGATCTCACCCGGTGACACCAAGGTGGGTAGAAACTTGGATATGCCTGGAAGCTTCCTTGCAGGGTTCGTAGCAGTCCTTGAAAACCTTGAAAAGTACTTGATTTTTTAGGGCACCTTGAAAAGCTATGGAAAAGTCCTTAAAAAATAGATTAAATAAATGAAGCAGTGCTTAAAAACAAAGTGTCTTCTTATTTATTCCAAATCCCAAAAAAATCCCAGCAAAAGATTCTGTAATTAACGATGTCGCATAGAAATCCATTGATCTTGCCGCATTCCGTCAGTGTAACCACAGCGCCATCTGTCGGCGCAGTGCTAAAACTACTTCGTTTTGTTCAATGGCGCCACGCCGTTTGTCCCGCGCTTTCTGTGATCGTCTGCTTGATTTGTGTGTTGATTCAAGCGTGATTGGCCGCTTTTGTTGAACAGACAATGCCCAAAACGAAATCTAAATGTGTGTTTAACCCAGACTGGTTGTCTGTGGTTGAGTACAGGGATTGGCTGGCTGGCAATTGAGGGCACTGACAAACATCGTGCACGTTGCAAGTTGTGCATGAAATCTTTCGATATTGGAGCCACGTGGTCTGGACCAGGATACATGTATAAACATAAGTTGACAAAAGGAACGCTGAAGGATTTTTGTCATTTCTGTCATTTCTGTGTGTTGTTCGATTTGAAAATGTCCTTGAAAATTGGTGATTTTCACCTTGAAAAGTCATTGAAAAGTCCTTGAAAAAAAATCAGATCATGTGCTATGAACCCTGTGAGTAGAATTCCTCGTAAAATGGGGGAAAAAGTGAGCATAAAGTGGTCAAATCTATACTATGTTATATAATAAGTCGTTTTATGTTATAGTATAGATTTCACCACTTTATGCTGACTTCTCCTCAATTTTACGTGGAATTCTATTGATAAATTTTCCAGGGGCTTGTGATGGATCTATCGACCAGCGGGCCAACAGTGCAGGTAGGTGTATTTAATTTTCTGCATGCCAGGGTATAATTCCCTGTAATAAATCATCGGATGGCTTGGAACTGACCTGTTCCTGCCTGTCCGGATGGCCGGGGCTATTCGTACCGTCACCTGGTCATGGTGCAAATAACGCCAAACTAGATGCCCTTGATTCGTACCGTCACGGTGCGAATAACACCAAACCAGATCTTATTCGTACCGCCACTGTGTGAATATTAGTCCGAACACTGCCTCCTGTTGCTCATTTGCAGAACTGACGGCCGCAACAAGAGTCAAATGAAGCCTATCGCGGGAGGTCTATTTTGATTGGTCCGTCCGTCTCCAGGTCGTGGTTTGAATACATTCAGTGCACGGCAATCGTATCACTTGACAACGCTGCTCTCAGGCATTTATACTTACTGTTTCAACCAGCTACACTCGCAATCACGCTCTCTGTTCACTCTTAGCCAGACAAACATTAAGAAAACCGCAGTTTGTCATCAAAATCACGAAAAATATTCCTCTCGAAAAGCCGAATCGGCGAATGCACAGCATCGCCATCTTTAAAGTTTGAGGTCACGTGGTACGGGAACGACCAATCAGTGATCTGATCATGCTGATGACGTAGAACCAAAATCTGGTTCTTCGTTTACTCATCATCTGACTCTGTATTAGCGTCCAGCAGATTCTAAAAATAGCAATACGAGTCAGACGTTCGGACTATGTGAATATGGAATATAGAACATGTAGAATGCGCCACCGGCTCTTGTTTGTACTAGTGTGTGCAGAATGATTATTCGTACCGTCGCGGTGATGTATAATTCTCTTGATGTTCTTGAACCCCCACAGTACAAAAGTAAGACCCTGTTATAAAAGTAAGACCCCACAGTACAAAATAAGACCCTGTTATAAAAGTAAGACCCCCACAGTAAAAAAGTAAGACCCTGTTATAAACATTCGGAATTCTGGTTAACTTTGAAACGATGGTCCTGATTGGCGCCCGGGTTTTAAGGCCATGTATAGTCCGACTCAACCTAGAGGTAACATGAAAGGAATTTGAGTTATGCGAGTTATGGGAAATGTGACATGAACTGTGGTTTCTTAATAGACCCAAATAAAGGGTCTCTAATAGCCATTGAATGCCGAGTGTTCTAAACCACAAGGCCTTGCATTTCACTTGTGGTCAATGAATGGTCTATTTCGCATTCCAAACATTCCTTTCATGTTACCTCTAGGTTGAGTCAGACTATAAATGAAATAGTTGGTTAACGTCCTTCGACTCGCAATTTTCTGAGGAGGGCAGGGTTCTTATAAAAATTTTTATTGAGTTTGAGGTGCATGTTACCATGGTAACCAGCATGCTCCGTGGCAACCTGAGGGAAATTCCAAATATATTTCTACTACAATGCCCATCCTGTTTAAACTAGGCCCCCAATCACACAGTACTTCGAAACGACTTCATTGCTGGCCTTGGCCAGCTCTTGTTGCTATATACTCCCCAACCAGCCAATTTATCGGGCCAATATTTTGTGTGCTTTTGTCCCTCACCAGGGGGTAACTACGCACCAAATTTCATTGCAATCCGCCGACCCACACCTTAGCACTTTCTGCATGGTATATTCGTGGACTTACACTTAAGGTGCTCCTCCATGTGAGAATTCTTTCTCGTGTAGGTTGGCTGTCTATGGGCAACTCAGACATAGAAAACTGGTCAATCATTCTGGTTTAGGCTTAGGTAAGGAAACAAACAGTGGTGAATTGCCCATTGAGAGCCAACTTGTGGGAGAATACAATCATGTACCGGTACTCTTGTGTGGAGAAAAGCTTTAGCCTAAGCCTGAAATCTCTCATATATCTGCTATGTTGACTATTCATACACACTTCAATTCAGAGTCGAGAACCTTCCGACAGAATCAGTGCCCGGTCCGCATTCGACGGCGGAGCGAGAACAGCTCAGATCTGAACTGGAGCGGTTAGATCACAAGATTATGTTGTTCAAGGAAGATGAGGCTATTGTTCAACATCAGCTGCAGGCTATCGAGATGAACATCCAAGCCGAGTCTGGTATGGTACTCCCGGTAGGTCGCAAATTTCTGTCCTTTCTGAATGACACTCTTCACTTGGGAGTTTTTCATGCGTGTTGCCTCTCAATGGGCAATTCACCGTTGTTGGTTTCTCTAGGATTTCCGCTGAGACCAAGACACAAACGACTGGCTATAGTTTTCTAAAGCCGAGTTGCACGAGAAAACTCCGGCATGGAGTGGCACATTTACTGTTGTCCGATAATCTCCCATACTGACATGACTGAAAAATATCAAGAAACCAATGTACATTATCCTTGTACTTTTTCTTGCAGCCGGGTCATCCATATCTCAATATGTATGTCCAAGACTACGAGCAACCGTACGATCATCACATAGGGCGAGGACATCGTTACGACCCTCGAATACCAAATGAACAACCATATGACCTTCAATCGGATACAGTGTATGATCCTAGAATGCTATCTGAACCAGCATTTGACCCTAGTCAACGGACAAAGGTCACCTACAGCTCTCATCTCGCAGACCAGATGTATGAGTATGATCCACGACTTCAAGTGGAGCCACCAGTCCAAAGTGATCCTGTGTCGACGAGAATTTGAGTGATCCAGGACTTCAAGTGGAGCCACCAGTCCAAAGTGATCCTGTGTAGACAAGAATAGGAGTCTTATCCACGACTCTGTGGATCCACCTCGCTAAAGTCATCCTGTGGAGACAAGAATATGATTGTGATCAACGACTCATGTGGCTAGAGTACAGGCCGTATTCTAGAAGCTTCCTCAACTCTAAGGTTTACCTTTAGCTATTGTTCGCAGGGCAGAATACAAAAGGTTTAAGTGGACTTTAGAGTTAAGGGGGATCGTCGAAATCTGTCGGCCAACTGAAGTGGCCGCGCCATGGTTGCGCGATCGGTGACGTTGTCACGTGACCGGTTGTCCGATCCTCCTTGGCCCTGAGCCCAAATTGGTGAAGAACGACCAATTCATAAATATGCCAGGGCTGGATAAACCTGTTGGTTACATCCCTGTACATATGTACAGTAGTCTATCTAAATGTATTAGCAGATACCCGAGAGACAGATTGTGCGCAAGGGGGCTGGCTGCTAAATGTTCCGTATCACAAGAACTACTGAATGGAATCGTATGGAATTTTCACACATCATGGAGAAGACCCATAGCTATCATATATAAAACAATTGGAGAAAGTTGCATTGAAAATTTCTTTGGATCTCACGTTTTTCTCCGAATGTCGAAAACCAAGTGGTTGCTTTAGGGGTTTGATGTCTTTATGGTAAAACTCAGTCTAAACTTTTCATTCACTTTGACAGATCCAGTTTTAACTGGATACAGCCAGTTTTTCAAAACTCATCTCTATGTTTATTTTATGATGATGTTTTCGAGAGTCTAATTTTTTCTGATACTCCCTGTATACAATTTTACTTGCCTTTTTGACATGGTACAGGTACCTCTTCTGGACCGACTGGTCAAGGAGATATCCACGCATCATGAGGTCATGGTTGGACGGACAGCACATACAACCCATCATCGCTGGATCGAGCTACGTTGTCTGGCCGAACGGAGTCGCGTATGATATCCAGACGGAGAGAATCTTCTACGGTGATGCGAATAAGGACAGGATTGCGTCGGCAACGATTAACGGTACTGATATCCGAATTCTTGTGAGTGGCTCCTATCGAGCTCCTCATCCATATGGCATCTCTGTTTTTAAGGTGAGTTACAAAGTAACGGTCTGCTCTTGTTGTTGTTTTATCTCACCTGCCCGAGAGTCCTGCAGACGGCATCTTCTGTCAAAATTTTCTCACATCCTGTGGTACTGATTGAAAATTATTTGAAGAAAGGTTGTTCCTTTGAACCATCTGAAGAATTTTTCTTCAAATTAATTCAAATCAGGGTGTCACAAGTCTTAAAAAGTCTAAAAATTTGGAACTTCCATTTTCAAGGCCTTAAAAAGTCTTAAATTTGATATGTAAGAAGGTCTTTAAACGGTCTTAATTTTTGACTTCAAAACAATTTTGGAAAAATGTTATCGGTGTTTTTTCTACCGATGCTTGTGTAGGCCTAGGTTATTTGGACCAGCCTGCATTCAAGTGAATACCTGTTCCAAATTAACAGACAGTGCATGGGGAAAGGTGAAAATAAGTCTTCCCCTTCACTGCCTGATCCCCCATGGATCTGTTTTGGTGCTTCATTTAGGAGAAAATAGGTCTTAAATTTTGCCGATACTTGGTCTTAAAAGTCTTAAAACGGTCTTAAGTTTGGTGTCCCATGGGCTGTAGACACCCTGTCAAATTCATGTCCCAGCCTTCAGGGTGCGTGCAAGGTCTTAAAAAGTCTTAAATTTGGCACTTTCATAATTTTCAAGGCCTTAAATGTCTTAAATTTGATAATTTCTGTGGGAAGGTCTTAAAAAGGTCTTAAATTTCATATCAGGGCAGTTGTAAAAAAAAGTTGGCAGCAGATGCCAGGAAATCGC
The DNA here is from genome assembly GCA_002633025.1 of Notospermus geniculatus. Lineage (NCBI taxonomy): Eukaryota > Metazoa > Nemertea > Pilidiophora > Heteronemertea > Lineidae > Notospermus > Notospermus geniculatus. The sequence goes on from NMRB01000853.1 coordinate 10,832, forward strand.
ATCTCTGGGCTTCCAAAAATCAAAATTTTTCTGGGGGAGAGCCCCCACACACCCCGCCAAAGTACCTGCCTTCTTAGACCATGTTGATCCCTGTCATTTTTCCCTCACGGGAAGTGGTCAGTGGTCTGTCCAGGTGCTTCATTTAGAAGAAAATAGGTGTTAAATTTTGCCGATACTCGGTCTTAAAAAGTCTTAAAAAGGTCTTAAATTTGGTGCTCCATAAGCTGCACGCACCCTGTTTTAGAAACAGGAGAAAAAACATGTACCACATGAAACTATTACTGGTTTAGTAATTTCTTTGTATCACTTTAGGATCAAGTGATTTGGTCTGATTGGTCGAAGCAGGCAATCCTTGGGGCCAACAAATACTCGGGAGCAGGTTATCACGTGATCAAGGCCGGGCTCTCGGGTATCATGGACGTCAAATATATCCACCATGCCAAGCAAAGTGGATCGAATAAATGTACAGGTTCGCAACGTGGCTGTTCACATCTCTGCATTGGTCGTCCAGGAGATGGTACTCACGGAAATTCCCGCACTTGCTTATGCCCTGACACCATGGGGAAGGCATTACTTGTAGACGGGAACGAACAGTGCAAGTGTCAAGATGGGTTGGCATTTGACGCCCAAGGCTACTGTATCGTATCAAATGTGACCTCATGTGATGCGAGCCAGTTTCCTTGTCGAAACGGACGGTGTATACCGTCAACGTGGAAGTGCGATCATGATAATGACTGTGGGGATAACACCGATGAGAGTGATTGTCGTAAGTAGTAAAAATTTATACATGTATGTAGTACCCAGAATGGTATTCGTACTTCAGCCAGCAGCACACGGACAGTCGAGCGATCAGGGACCTTATTCACAAAGCCCCCGTAACTTTAAGGAATATGAAATAGAAATCGGGTTTCTAAGGTGAAAGACATTGCTTCCTACCAGAATCGAACCCACGGACTCTCGCATAAGGCATCAATCGGCAGCACTAAGGGGCAGCACGCCTTAACCACTAGGCCAAATCCCCATCTTCAAAAAAGATGGTTCAATGGCCCATGTTTAAACGAGGCATCCATCAGTACCCTGCGAGTAGTCCAAAAAATCTCCGAACCCAAACAATTTTATGTTATGCGAGGGGTCACAAATAAAGGAGATACAAGTAAAAAGTAACTTTAAGGACACGCAAATCGTAACATTAAGGACACGCAAATCCTTTGTCTGACTGATAGTGAACAATAGGTTGTTCGCAAAAGGACAATAGTTTGCACACTACCATATGTTACGGGAGCTTCGTGAGTAAGGTCCCTGATCGCCACCAATGGTGTCTTGTATCTTGTCCTTGCAAGGGCAGGTAAAAGGCGCCATCCAAGTGAGGAACATGAGCAGCTTGAGATGGCCTCTTCCGTAGTTACCTGGTCCAGTATTATGCTGTGGCTTTGACCCTGATGGAAGCATACAGTACAGGTCACAATTGACATCCCTACGGCTTCGCTTATGTTACTCGTAAGTTACGAGTAACTTACGCATAACTCACGGATTTGGTTTCGCGTAACTCACTGCGTTACTCGCCAAAATCGCGAAACTCGCCTCGTTAATCACTGCGTAGCTAGCGAAATTCGCGTAACTCACCGCGTAATTCACGTCGTAAGTTACGCGTAACATAGCTCGTGAGTTGTTGCGTAAGTTACGAGTGACTTACGCGTAACTTACGCGAATTTAGGGATGTCAATTGTGACCTGTACTGTACAAATAAATGTACAAATAAACCAATTTCTGTTTTGCTAAAATGTTGCAAAAATGACTGTCATGCACCCCTTTAAATTGCAAATATTTGTTATATCGGGTGGGCCAAAAAAAACGCATCGAACTTCAAATCTTGATTTCTCAACAACTGTCTATTATAATTCAATGAAATTTGGTACCGTATAATGCAAAGATGTTTTGTTTCACGTGTGAAATTTTTGCATTGATACCTTTGGTATTAGCACCGTATCACTCAATTTAAAAATCATTGTAAAAATGTGTGATTCCGGAATCCAATAAGATATGAAAAATCCCGTCCCGAAATTCAAATTTCTATTCCTCAATAACTATTCATTATAACCCAATGAAAATTAACTCAATACTGTTCCGTGGTTATGCCTCTAAAATGTGAAAGTTTCAACACGTTATCTTTGGTATTAAGATTGTGGTGCCAAATGTAAAAACCATAGTAATCATTCATCATATTTTAGGAGACAATGGTGAAACTTCGAAACGCTCGATTCCAATATGGCGTTATAGTAATGAGCGCCACAGGGTATATATTAAAGTTATTGGTTTAATACTTTCACATATTGGGGGCAATATCATGGAGGAGTGTTAGGCAAAATTTCACTGAATTGTAGTAAAGCTTTTATGAGAAATGAAAATTTAAAGTTTGGGAATTTTTCATCCACCCGTATTTTACCGGATTCCGGAATCACATTTTTTTACAACGATTTTTAAATTGAGTGATGCGGTCCAAATACCAAAGGTATCAACGCAAATATTTCACCCGTTCAACAAAACATCTATAAATGATACGGTACCAAATTTCATTGAATTATAATGGACAGTTGTTGAGAAATCAAGATTTGAAGTTCGATGCGTTTTTTTTGGCCCACCCGATATAAGTGTAAAAAATGATGTTGGGTTTTATATGCTCCCTCTTCAGCGTACGAGAAATGCCGGACGGGTTATTTTGAATGCAACAATGGCCGCTGTATCCTCGAGCGATGGAAATGTGATCGCGACGATGATTGTCATGATGGTAGTGATGAAAAGAACTGCAGTAAGTCTTATCAGCCCTGCGTCTGTCGTGAGAACTGCTACGTAGACCATCTTTGATAATCGAAGGCCGATCTGCTCACCACTGCGTTACATCGCACATCGCCCTTCGAGAAATTGACCGGTCCGCGGCAAATCCGCTGCCTCTCGAAGAGGAGGCCAATCAGAACCGGTGTTGTAAAATTTGAATGGTGGTACAAATAGTGATAGCCGAAGACCCCGATATAAAGTGCAATCTGATTGGTCGACCGGTACAGTTGGCATGGTGCCAAACCAAGATACGCTGCGGATTGACTATCTTGACTGGTAGGAGGGGCAGTGGTTTCGTACAAGTGCCCTTGGTTGGATGGGAAGGGGAAGTGGGCTCAGACAAGTGCACTGGGTTGGATGTGAAGGGGTAGTGGGCTCAGACAAGTGCACTGGGTTGGATGGGAAGGGGTAGTGGGCTCAGACAAGTGCACTGGGTTGGATGTGAAGGGGTAGTGGGCTCAGACAAGTGCACTGGGTTGGATGGGAAGGGGTAGTGGGCTCAGACAAGTGCACTGGGTTGGATAGGAAGGGGTAGTGGGCTTAGACAAGTGTACTGGGTTGGATGTGAAGGGGTAGTGGGCTCAGTCAAGTGTACTGGGTTGGATGGGAAGGGGTAGTGGGCTCAGACAAGTGCACTGGGTTGGATGGGAAGGAGTAGGGTACCTCAGACCATTGCATTGTGGCTGATGGAAAAGAGTCACTTTTGTAATGGCGTAAATACATCGGAATGCTGATGTCTTACACCTCCCGACTTCATAGTTTTTAGTTCACACCCATCGAGGCGTCGCTAAGATTCCGTATCGTCCATGTATCAGGGATCCCTTGTCATTGTGCGTTTCAGATTATGGTAGCTGCAGCAGTGGCCAGTTCACTTGTAATAATGGACGTTGTATATCAGCGAAGTGGAAGTGTGATGGTGATGATGACTGCCATGATAGATCTGATGAAAACTATGAAATGTGTCACAATGCGACAGGTATGACATGGTTGTTCTTTAGTAAAATGCATCTACCCCCTATGGAGGTTTCCCACTGACGTCACACGGCCGCCATACTGGCTGTCAAAATGAAGCCATGGAGGCTGCCATCTTGTTCTCGGTTCAAAAGTTTAGCGGCCCGTACAGACCACTGGGAGCCTACAACTCAACAAATCACTTTACCTCTCACAGTTTCTGAGCATACCGGTAAGTAGTTGGTCTGGTGCGAAAACCGTGTTGAAAACAAAGTGAATCGTCCATACGGCTTGCTGTAGAAGAGGGCCGATGACTGCCGACAACGTTAAAACTGCGTGCTGAACGCTGTGTTGATGCTGTGACGTTGCGTCATTTGACGGCCAAAATGGCGGAGATTTTGAGCTATGACGTCACGTGGGAAACCTCTATTAGAGTTTTCTAAAAGCCTTGGAAATGAATCACGCTAAAATTTGACAAGAGTTTGTTTGTTCGCGATTTTCTCCGAGACTGGTGAACGGATCGCGACCAAACTTGGTACGAACATGCAGACAGACCTCGGAAGTGTCCTTCCGAAGCCCGAATTTTGATATGACTTATAGTTTTCAAAATATCAAGATATTAAGGCCATTCAACATAAATTACTTGTTTATCGTCATTCAGCCTTATGATATTGGGGAGGGAGGGCCTTTGATATTTGATATTTTGAATGGGTGACAATGTTTGATCAGGAGGGCCTTTGATATTTGATATTTTGAATGGGTGACAATGTTTCATCAGGAGGGCCTTTGCAGTGTTTTCCCTGATTAAAAAACACGTGACGGCCCGTCACGTTTAGAATGCAAACGTCTGTGCCTGCGCCACGTTAAAAAATCTACGTAGTGGAACCGCCACGCTTAAAATATCCACCGTCACGCAAAAAAAATCGGCCGACACGCATTCTGAGCACTCCCAACGCTTGTTTTCATACGGACGCAACAGAGGAAGATGGTTGTTACACACCCCTTTCAACAACGATAATGGATCGGTCCAATTATACTACCTTCACCACCCGTCTAGCATTATCTAGTTCATAAACTTGCCAACGAGATTTCATAGATGGCGCTCGGCTCATTGCGCGCGCTTCGGTCTGTCAAGAAAGTTAGTACTGCGTTGCGTTTTCGGGCACGGAAATGGCGTCTTGCAGTGTTCTAGAATCAAAAATTTTCTACGTCACGCAAGGGGGGGGCACCCCCCCTCGAGGGGGGGGCACCCCCCCTCGCACACACCCCCGCTCGGCGCTACGCGCCTCGGCTGCCGCGCTTCGCGCGTCAGGCGACCGTCACGTTTCAACTAAATCCCAGGGAAAACACTGCCTTTGATATTTGATATTTTGAATGGGTGACAATGTTTGATCGGGAGGGCCTTTGATATTTGATATTTTTTGGTCATGAACTCTGCAATATACTTGATGGGGAGGGACTTTGATATTTGATATTTAATAATTTGTAGGATTATTTCTGGCATACATGAGTTCCATGCAATACAAGCCAGTTTGTTTAGTCTGGCAAGGAATAGGATCGTCTGTGGTGCAATGGATATCTATTATCAAAAGCCCATCAGGTCGGGAGGTTGTTTGATATTTGATAAACAATAACAAAAATCAAAGGTGAAGCAGAGGGCAAGAATTTGGAGCGGAGGGTACCTTGATATTTGATATATCAAATATCAAAAAAATCAGCACAGGAGCTAAATGTTGGGACGGGTGGTGATGATAAACAAGTAATTTATGTCGAATGGCCTAACGAAAATAACAATGCTGTTTACACATTTTGACGTCGTGGCGTCAACGAGATATCGGTCGCGTCATCCGTGACGCCTGTGGCCTGCAGTGCCCCTTTTGAGAGACCTGGTGAAGCTACCACCCCCCACAGCACAAGGGGTGGAAAAACATTTCCCCCACCTCCCATGATTTTGTTGTCTAAATCTTATTTCAGATATCACGACTGCTAGGCCAGTATCCTGCTCTTCTTCTGAATTCAAATGTCACTCAGAGCAACGTTGCCTGCCGATATCGTGGAAATGTGACGGTGCTCGAGACTGTAATGACGGATCAGACGAGTGGTCCTGTCCCACCGCGACACCTTCTCTTTCGGGAACTTGTTTCCCGTGGCAGTCGAGATGCAATGACGGACATTGTATTCCAAGATATTGGGTGTGTGACGGAAAAAGCGACTGTCATGATGGCTCGGATGAACGATATTGTTGTGAGTTGATTTGCTTATACAGTATTATATCTAGGCCATTTTAGCGAGTTTCATCGATGAGAGTTTTCCTGGATTTTTCGATTTGGCTTCGTTCCGGCACCTGTGCTGTTCCGGGTCCCGGTTTTACATCCAACCACCAACAATCCTAGACTGATTCCATGATCTTCCGCTAGGATTTGATGAAGGGGTGGCGCCAAGATGGCGTCGAGCCATCGGAAGGACGAATTGACCAGTGAATACCGTATACGCAAATATTTTCACGGCTAAAATATTTAGCGGTTGGGGTCCGAAAGTACCTTTTCGCGTGGGTAAATATTCGCGGTTGGGGTCCCGATGTAAAATTTCAAAAACACTGCATTTTCAATGATGAGTGTGACAGTTATGGTACTAAATCCACCGAAAAGAAAGAAATGTGAGCATTCATAACCGACCTGACTGCTGGCGGGGCACCGTGATAGCTGAGTGATTGACAGATCAGTGTCACGTGTCCGCAATTCAGTGCAAACCACGTTGTATTACGGGATCGTCGGTGATTGGAAAATGGTTTGCGTGTAATAGAATTCGCGGGGGTATTGACCAATTCGCGATTTTCGCAGTAATTTTTATTCGTGAAAATATTTGTGTATACGGTATTGTGATTGTCATCGCATATCATGGCCTGTTCCAAGACAGTGGATCGAATGGCAGATTTGGGACTTTGACTTCTGGGGTCATGATGTATCTTTGATATGCAATAAATTCCCGATGTGCGGCGTTTCTCTGTTCAGACACCTTGACTTGCACTACCAGTTCGTTTTAACTTAAAACGTGAAACAGAATTTTCCAGTTCTTGATTTCTGTCAATTTCCAGTGTATCACCAGTGTTTTTCCAGTGTATCTTAATTACCAGTGTTTATCTTAGTGTTTCTTCCAGAAATTTGAAAGGGCAGGGTTTTTTGAAATAAGCAAAGAAAAGGGCAGGGTGAACTGAGAAAAAGGGCAGGATTAGCGCCCTTCTGTAGTAGAAAATGCATTAGCTGTTCTGAAATAAAGCAGGGAGCACATTTTGAGGGACAGGGTGCTGCACCCTTCTATTTTGATCTAGAAGAAACACTATATCTCCAGATATCATTTCTTTCAGGGACGACCCCCTATGGAACGCCTACAACCCCGCCGAGTACAAACCACACATGTCATTGGTGGCAGTTCAGATGCCGGAACGGAAACTGCATCTATTGGACAAGAGCTTGCGACGGGACTGACGATTGTGGAGATTATTCCGATGAGTATGACTGCCATCGAAGTAAGTTGAAACAAGAGATCCACGTGCCAGTACCCATGGTACCGTACCAAGGCTCAAAATAACTTTTTTTACTTGTGTAGCAAAATTGCCAATCAAGGGTTCCACTTGATTCGCAATTTTGGTACCGGTACTTTGTGTAGCAACTTTTTTGTCCATTGAACATGTTCAACAGCAGAAGCCATCTATCTTGCATGGCTGTTATTGTCAACCTCGCTCACAACAACACTTACGCATGCATGGCGAACATACTGTGACTCATGTGTAACAATCATGAAAGCGAGGTTTGGTTGGTGTTGTTGGTTGCCGATGAACTATGTACTGACTGACTCCTCGACGGCCGCTGCTGGCCAGCCACGTCTGTCTCTACTTGAAAACGATGTGTAGCAATTTTGCAAATGTACCTCCTCGTCCATGTCGCACTTTCTGATTTTTCTGTCGCAAATTGCGATGCGACACCGCTTATTTTGAGCCTTGAGTACCTCCAGTTGCCCTGATTTGAACTTGGAATCATGATTGATTTTCACAGGGTCTATGTACTCTATTCCCAGCTGAGGATCCTGATAGCCTAGTTGTTATCACGTCCGCTTAGCAAGCGGCAGGTCCTGGGTTCAAATCCGGGGCAATGTGGGATTAATCATCCCTGGCTCTTCAGTCCGTTGCATAGGACAGTAAGCCGTGGTGCCTTGTACTTTGACCTTTGCAAGGGCAAGTGAGGCTGCTTTTCCACAAGGCGTGTGCGGGCCGGGTGGACAAAATCGATCCGATGTACATGTATTCCGTGTAGCTGTTTCCACGATGCGGGTGTAGCTGCGGAGGGGTGGACGGGCGCAGATGCGCCTTTTTGAATCAGTCACATAGAGCGATTTTTTTCCACACCTGCTTGCTGCCTGCGCGATGTTGCGTCATCATTTCCTGGGAATTCCCCTGAATTTCTGGGAATTCCCCTGAGTCCCTGCGAATTCCCCTGGAATTCTCACCGACCGAAAAGCATCTCCCACGTCTGTGCCCGTTTCGTGGAAACACAATGCCTGCACCTGCACCTGCACCTGTGCCCGGCACTGCCTACGCGTCCGCACAACCCAAATGCCTTGTGGAAAAGCAGCCTAAAGGACTGCATCCAAGTGAGGAAAACAGGGTTCGTACAGGTCCTTGAAAACCTTGAAAAGTACTTGAAAAAAAAGTGACCTTGAAAGCTATGGAAAAGTACTTAAAAATGGAATAGCTGTAAAAATTCCTGGAAAAGTCCTTGAAAAATAAAAAGACCCGTTGAGAAAAATTCTTGTGGCCTGTTTTCCGCTAGAGATGTTCTATTTTGATATGAAAATTTGTGTATTTCTCCCTTGCTTTTCAAGAATATAAAGCCCTTGAAAAATCTCCAAATCATCCTTGAAAAGTCCTTGAAAAAAAAATAGGGCCCAGGTGTACTAACCATGGAAAATGATTGGCGTGAGGTGGCCTCTTCCATACTTATAATGCTATAGAGCTTGTGCAGCGGCTCATTATGATGTCACGTTTGACGGGCGGTCCACCGTGCTGGCGGTCAACGACAAAGTGCGCCACGTGCAGATCGCGTCATGGTTGAAGACGCAACACTCCACTTGCGCTGACGACAAACTGCACCACGTGGGTCGCCGACATCATTTGACGTCAGTTTGACCGGCAAGATGGCGGATTTTTTCGTGATGACGTCATCTGCACAAGCTCTATAGCTTCGGCCCTGACAGAAAAACACAATACAAATCTATTCCTAGCTGATGTTTCATACTGTTTTCTTTACACAGCGACAACAAGCACTCCTAGGTATGCTACGTGCCCGTACGGCCAATTCACCTGCGACAACGGACAGTGCATTCATTCCCATTATCGATGCAATGGTTTTTACGACTGCCGTGATGGTTCAGATGAATTCCACTGTGGAAGTAAGTGTTGTATTGACTCAGTGCTTGAAAAGTTCAGTTGTTCAAAGGTAGCCATTTGGCTAACTGTCTACAAATTTTCATAGCCAAATATCTATGATTGAGATACTGCCAATGGAAATAGAAAGGACTTATGGCGATTAAAATGGTGAAAATCAAGGAATTTTTGTAGCCAATTGGCGAAGTTGACAAAATCCTTTATAGCCGAATGGGAAAATCCTGTAGCCAATGGCGATGAAAACAGCTACTTTTCGAGCCCTGTGACTTGTAAAGCAGGATTTATCAGGGCTCACATTTGGGGCCGACATGGGGTGAAAATTTTGCCCAAAATAACTCCTACTCTCCATTCCAGTTCCGATTGGCGCGAGGTTTATCAACGATAGCTCCGGAACGCCTGGGCCGATTTTGATGAAACATACGTCAATCGACTTGTCTTTCTTTGCGGTATCTTATAATCCAAGTTTCATCGCGATATTCCCACTATTTCTCGATATTTTGACCCCTGTACATTTGCATGCGAGCGTGTGTACAAANTTCAGGAGAAAACGAATTAGAAGCCTGAATTAACCATCCCTGACAGGCTTATATTAGGGATCCTGTTCCAGTTACGCAATACTTCTCAAGGTCAGAGGTCAAGGTCACAGTCAACCATCACAAATCACATGAGACAGAACCTGGTGATGCTGGAAGCCTAAAACCAATCTACACCTAGGTTATCAAGGATGAGCTTTCAGATTACGCAATGACCTAGAAGGTCAGATGTCAAGGTCAAGGTCAAACAGTTCTAAAGCGCAGATCTCAGTGGAATTTCTGGAGAAAACGAATTAGAAGCCTGAATTAACCATCCCCGATAGGCTTATATCAGGGATCCTGTTCCATTTACGCAATACTTCTCAAGGTCAGAGGTCAAGGTCACAGTTAACTAGCTCTAAGTAGTAAACTTCTCATCGGAAACCATTGACGTCGCTCCGATGTCCTTCTCTTTTTACACTATTATGTCCAAACGGGTGAGCACATGGTCCATGGACCATTTCATTCCCTCTCCTAGCCTCATCTCCTGCGCCTTGCAACTCAACCGAGTTCCGATGCTACAACGGGCACTGCATCCGTCAGTCGTGGGTTTGCGATGGTCAAAACGACTGTAGTAGTGGTGAAGATGAAGCTGGTTGCACGAACAGTGAGTACCTCCACTCTTTCAGCCCGAAGCATGAGATATCTCGTGATGACGTCACCCCCCCCCCCCCACTCCTCAATTTTAGGGTACACATACATGTATGCTTGTTCCTGAGTTTGAAAAGGACCCCCTTATAAAAGGAACCGAGGGAAATTTTCCACCCCTTTCTGTGGGCTCTTTTCATCCAATTAGACCCCCTAATTGAAGGAACCAGGGGAGGGATAACTCGTCGCTGGGATTGAGAATAGGACTTTCATACCCCTTTTGAGCCCCCTTTTTAAGAATTTTTTGGAGAAAAATCATTCAAAGTACCCCTATTTTAAGTGTTTTTGTGGGAATTTTTTCCCAAACAGTGCTGCCGAAAATGAACCCTTTTCCTGAGAAAATTGTTGGAACGAACATGCAGTATGGTTGACCCCTGATGGGGGGGGGGGGTGACGTCATTGCACACACCGTGCCCGATCACAAGTTATCCCAGGACAATTTTCAGGGTGCCTACAAGTCTCAAAAGACTTACATGTACATTTAGAACTTCCATTTTCAAGGCCTTGAGTCTTAAATTTGACAATTTTTGTAAGAAGGTCTTAACCAGTTTAACTGTGTAATTGCCTCTCTTCAGCCACATCTTGCACTGGACGGGACAAATTCAAGTGCTTGTATAGCAGTGGATGTGTGCCTTATCGCTGGGTTTGTGATGGCGAGAACGATTGTCCTGACAACTCAGATGAAATAGGTTGCACAAGTAAGTACACACACTTCATATGTCAAAAATGAAAAGCCTCGCTGGCCAGTGATTCCGCCAGGATTGTCAAGGAGGGGGAGAAAACATTTTCAAAAAATTTTTTTTTTTTAATTTTCAAAATTTTTTTGGGTTAAAAATGGCCTCCAGAGTAATTTTTAGCTCACCTGTGGTGAGCTCTTACGGTGGTGCAGCGTCCGTCGTCCGTCGTCGTCCGTCGTCGTCGTCGTCCGTCGTCGTCGTCGTCGTCCGTCGTCCGTTAGCAGGGCACGTTTCGTAACCGCTGGGGCTGTTGACCTGAATGTTGGGATGTACATACCCCTAGGTCAGATAAACTATGACACCAAGTTTCGGTCCGATTCGATTCTTGACTTGGACACCAGGTGGCCAAAACTGAAAACGCAAAAAGTGCAATTACTCATGAACTAACAACTGGATCGTGTCTAAATTTCTATCATATGTGTATCTAATGATGATGCATATCATATGTAACGGGTTTTTGATTTGACCTACTTTTGAAGGTTACAGAGGTCAAATTTCAGAATATTGCTGTTTGGTGGCACAATTGGTGCTGTGATGGCTGTTGACCGCAAAACTTGACATAAATACGTGCTCCTATGTCAGATGACCTATGGCACCGAATATTGGTCCGGTTCGATTCTTGATTTGGCCACCAGGTGTCCAAAACTGAAAGCGAAAAGAACAGATTGAGGATGAAATACATTTTCATCCAGAATGTCTAGCCTAGGCCAGGCCTACTTACTATCTTCTTGACAGATATTAAGAGAAAGCGACTTTTAGCTACATAACATAGGTGTGAACACATCCCTTCGTAAGTCTCCAAATCTGAAATCTTCACAACAAAATGGAAAATGTCATTATTCATGTATTATCAATGAAAATGTGCAATTTCTGAAAATAATTTCCCTTTCTTCTTCATTCATTCATGTCATTTAGGCCTACCGGGTACCCGTAGGTAGATTTTCGCCAAAACGGCTGGACGGTATTTAAAAAGGCATATCTTACTGAAAAGAGCATTGTCCAAGGACGAGAACGTGCCCTTGTGAGAAGCACGCTCCCTTTACTTTCCAAGAAATGACGAATTTAATCACAGAAAAACTTGTGGTCGAGCACAAGCATGACAAGTGCAAAACTAACTAGACTTGTGTCTCCTCCCGTCATATCTTCTCCATATAGTGAACTGTGAGATGTGCATGTTCGGTATGCCACCAGTCTGGACAGATTCATTCACAGTTACCGATGCGTAGCCTAGGTGTATCATTTCTGTTTCTGTCTATTATCGTAAACTGGGGTGAGTGTTTGTCAGCAATATTGATTGAGCATTGAGATTGATACTAAGTCACATTCAGGAAAATTTTAGTCCTTTGACTTTTTAATTAATGTCCAGGAGATTTTAATATCAGTGACAGTTTTGCGTATCGAGTGGTAGGTATCGATGTCAGCTCCGCGTGATGAGGTGGGTGGCTGAAATCAGGTAAATGGCATGAATGGCCAAATGGCTGATCAGCTTGACATAATAAACAACCAGACATGCCAGATAACAACATGCATGACATGGAGCCTTTATGTTGAAATATTTCATTGCTGTGTGGTGATGACTGATGGCCACTCTGCCGAAATTAGCACCTGTCAGTGGAGTGTGTCAGTCAGTCCATGTTGATGTTACTGCCACTGCACTGGGCTGTGTGCAGGCGTGTGTGTATGTGGTGTGTACTGTTACAGTACACACTACATACAGTAACTGTATGTAGCTAGGGCCTGCACACATTTATTTGTCTGACAGGCATTGTGGCCTGTACACTACAGAGGAGTGACCCTCTGTGATCATGGTCATAGACATAGGGGAGGGTGACCCTCTATGCACAAAAGCCCAGTACACTAGGCTATTTTTACTGTATGTCAGTGAGAGTGACCCCCCACAGGCCACACATACATCACACTGACACTGTGCTTGCTGTTGCTGTGCACTTTGTGATGTGTTGGAGACTCTGACATGACACTGACAGACAGTGACAGGCCTATAGTAAGGTGTCACAAGTTCATGACTGGGCCTGGGCCTATACTAGGCTATTTTTACCAGCAATAAATAGTCAATCTTCTGCTCGGTGACACTCTTCAGTTCTGTCCTATTTTTCAATCCATTTTCGTTTTCTTTGCAGATACACTAGCAAACTGATACAGTCAGAGTACCGGTGCTTTGAAGAACCTGCATCACTGCTCACCACCTGCACAAGTTGATACAAGTCTGAAATTACGTTGGCTACTAATTAAGGAGTACTGACATGCTAGTTGTCACATATCTGATCTTGGATTCTGTCATTTCTCTGTACTTGTTCACTGGTACAATAATAAAGATTTTTCTTTCACGTTCTTTAAATACAACTGAACTGAGAGTCCCTCCTTAATCCTCTTGTGAAGGTTATATGCCCCATCCAGACCATGTCCCCTGCAATGATGCCGTACACCATGTGGAAGTCAGAATGTCTGCGTTTGGGAATTGCTTTTTAAAGGAGCTGGACATCCAAGTTGTAAACACTGACTCACTGGTTCTCTATCCACACGACGCCTGCGGTGCTGCCACCTATTGTCGGTGATATGTACTGACGTGAATATCGTGAGTGAGTTCCATTGGACCGGGCACCAGTCTAACGATCACTGGTGCTTCCACCTTTACGAAGGAATAAAACTAGTTTGCTGGCCACTGTTTGTAAACAAACCAGTTTGTTTACAACTTGGACGTCCAGCTCCTTTAAGCTACTTTGCAACAGGGATAGATTCTTGAAAGAGCCCACATTCATGAAATTACGCGGTCATTTTAATGGGGATCCCGCCCCCTCTCCCATGAAGTTAAGAGGTCACAATCAACAAAGGATCTGGATGTGCAGCAATCTGGCTCAAATAGAGTATAGCGGACCAAGCCATGGGAAGTGCACAGAGTGTACATGGAGCGGCAATGTATGGAGATGTGTCATTTCCATGGCTTGGTCCGCTGGAGGCTATGACATTAGATTATCCTGGTGGCCATGCTGGAGGGCACGGTGGGCAGACATATGAGCCGATTGTGCCATGAAGTGTGCCACGCCATTTGACTTAACGGCATCGATCGGGACATGTACGGCTCATTTCACTGCAAGTCTGATGGATTTGCCCCCCCCCCCCAATGGTGGCTTGTGATGTCATTTGGAAGGCCTCTATACTCGATCTGCCCATGTACCAATACACAACTAGGCCCTATACAACAATCGTTTAGGCCGCCATTACATAGAAGTATACGGTATACGAAAATGCCGGTTAACAAAGGCTTCAAGTGGATTCACGACCGTGAAGCCATGTTCACTGGCATATTCGTATACCGTAGGCCTACTATGAAAAAGGGGCCTTAAACTTGATTGTATCTAGTTATTTCGAATTTTGTCATTCTGAATGAATTATTGGTGAGTACTTTGCGGAAGGCCTTAAATTATACTCATCGGCGCCACACCATGACACTGTTCCTGTGTTTTTCTCTTTCATCATACATGTTACACATCACATGTTAAGCAGCATGATCATCAGATAGAGCCGCCATCTTGTTTATGCTGGTGCAGTGTAGACTCGTTCTTCATGTTCTTGTCAACGCCATTTCATCGCTGATTGCTTCCTTTTTATCAGTTTATCAGTTGTTTATACAGCTCAGTATCATTTGAGGTGCCATGTTATGATTTGACATTTTTGGTCAATCGGAAATCTGCCAGAAATCGTGAGTAGGCTAGCCATAAACAGATAAAAATTAGGCCAACAAAGAATGCCTGTAGTGTAGCATGTGTAGCTACCTAGGCCTATGCACATGATCATGTACGGTACATACGATCATGCACATGGTCTGCACTACTAAGTCTGACAAGTGAGAAGTGTTCGCTTGAGAACTGTTCACTTGCTTCATGTATTTGTCAAATAGGCCTAGAGATTTGACGAATACTGAATAGAGATTTGACGATACTACTACTACTACAGTAGGCTAGGCCTAGACCGGAACGAGTTCAAAAATCACTGCCATCTCCATCGACACTCATTGACTCAATGGCACCAACCACAGGAATATGTATCGTTGAAGCAGAAGGGTCCCAAAGGGACCCTTACTGACAACACTTATATTACAGACAAGGAATGAAACACCGCTATTTTGTACACAAGAAACGAAGAGCCCAACCACGTCGCTGAAAAATTGTCTGTAACACCACAAACAGCGTTTTCATCCACTCAATCGGCCTTCCCGTTACATGTAAAGATACATGTATTAACAATTAAAAATATCCTTCATTACAAACCTTTTCCCTCGTGGTCCTTCCTTTTGAACACTTTTTTTGCAAGAAGTCTCGATTTTATGACATCCGCAAGCAACCGTTTACCATAACGAGACTGAAAGGGCTTCCCCACGCTATAAATAAACTCATGCGTACAGCTCTCACCTGTGGCCAATCAGCATTGGTATATTTATACATCGGGAGACCCATGAGGCATGAGTTTATAACGTGGCGAAGCCCTTTCAGCCTTGTTATGGTAAACGGTTGCTTGCGGATGTCACAAAATCGAGACTTCTTGCAAAAAAACTGTTCAAAAGCAAGGATCACGAGGGAAAAGGTTTGTAATGAAGGATATTTTGAATTGTTAATATCTGTACATGTAACGGGAAGGTCGATTGAGTGGATGAAAACGCTGTTTGTGGTGTTAAAGACAACTTTTCAGCGACGTGGTTGGGCTCTTCGTATCTTGTGTACAAAATGGCGGTGTTTCATTCCTTGTCCGTAATATACATGTAAGTGCTGTCAGTAAGGGTCCCAAAGGGACCCTTCTGCTTCAACGATACATATTCCTGTGCACCAACCAACCAATGCCAGACTACGACTACTGTTACAGCAACGTACTGATCTGGCATGATTGGGCTGTTAACAGCAGCGCAGTTACATGCTGTTACATGTGCAGTTATTATATGACAGATGTCGCTACAAGTAGCTTGCTCCACTGTGGGGCCTGGCACACTGAAGTCCAAACCAAGGCCTAAAGGCAAAAAAGAACATCCTATTCCTTGGGCTGAACTACGATCAAAATTAAGTCATTAAAACAATCACAGTCAAATAATTTGTAGTAGCGACGCGCTGATCCGGTGAATTTTGGCCGTAACAACGCACATACATAGTATTAGTACTGTTACCAGGGCCGTATTTAAAGGGGGGGGTGGGGGGGGGGCAACCTGAGCCAACCCAAAAACATGATTTTCATGCGGATTTTGGG
>NMRB01000853.1:27290-45923 GCA_002633025.1 Notospermus geniculatus
TCCCCCCCCCCCCCAGGCCAAAAAGTTAAATACGGCCTTGGTTACTTCACATCATGGGGCACTTGGGGCGCACTCCAAAATGGGACCCTGCACACTGAAGTACTGTCAAAAGAGGAAAAGTCAGCATCGCTATCCGTAGTAACAACCCTAATGAAGATATTTCAGCAATCACAGTAACTGCACTATGCATGATGAAATTAAATGATCGGACAATTTGTCCTAAGAAGGTCCTAAAAAGGTCTTAAAACCTGACAGGATTGAATTTTTTGACATTTTCAAAGTGTTGTGAGAGTGCAGACTAGAGGTCCCATAGCCTCGTGATGGTCCCCAAAATGCTTGCCTGATACGGGTCGCACTATTTACCGACAATTACAGACAACTGCCGACAAGTACCGGCAACTACCGAGAACTGAGATTTATTTCACATAAGAAATATTTTTGGTGCATTTTGTCACCAATTATGTAAATTTCTTATGTGAAATAAATCCCAGTTGTCGGTACTTGTCTCGTAGTTGTCAGTAATTAAACCCCAGTTCTCAGTAGTTGTCACCAGTTGTCTGTATAGTTGTCGGTAAATAGTGCGACCACCTGATATGTACTACAAAGAATCAAGAGCTAGTTCTCAGCACATAATGAAAAAACTGCAGGCAGACCTCTAATGCATTCAGATAGATTCTAGTACAGTATACATTACACTAAAATGTCAGAGTACGTAAGCACTTTCTGAATTCAATACACTATGGCTTTAGATTTTGATTTCAAGGGAATTTTCGGGAAAAAAGTTATCACTGTTTTTTCCACCGATGTTTGTATACCGGTACCTAGTTAGTCGGGCCAGCCCTGCATTTGACTGGACACCTGTACCAAATTATGAACCAAATTACGACAATGCAAAAGATGAAAATGTCCCCGTCACTGCCTGACATTGCCGAACATGCTTTGGCTTCGGTAGGCCTATCAGTGCCTAGGCCCACGGCCTATTACTGTTCATTCGACATCCACATACCGTGAGGTTTGCCAAACCATGTGTGAAGAAGCCTCATACTGTACTGGGATATGCTGGCTACAAGTGATTCACACATCCATTATTATCTATTTCAGTTGACGCAATTCCAAGGTAGACCTGCTCCGAAATAAACTGCTTACACATTCTGTATCGGGTCAGTGTGAGGAAGGTAATATCGGTTGCTTTTCTGTGAACAATGCACTCAGTACCGTACTCCAATCTTTACCTTGAGCAACGGATGTTTGCATTCGGCCCAGAAGTAAGAAAATTCTAATTGAACGGTGTCACACTTGCATAGCATCAGAAATATATATTTCTGATAGCATATATATTTCTGATAGCATACATGTACCAGAAATGTCGTCTATACATTTTCCATTCAAATCCAATAGTGCAGAAGCGTCATAGTCAAGTGCATTGTACTGTAACATTCAGTTGAACAAGAACAAATACATAGTAGCAGTGCAAGACTGAACTAACTTATAGGAATTGAAAATTTCCGGGTACAATGTCAACATCCAGTACTGAAGATAAAAATCAGAGTAGTGATTTTCTTATTAACCCTCAGAGACCTAACTGCTGACTGTTTATTATCCATTTAAATTTTCTGTTCTTGATTTATATAACACTCCCAAGAGTTAACTGCTAAATATTTGATTAGTATTCTGTTTGCCAGTTCAGAACAAATCAGTATTTCATATCTTCATTTTTATGTCCTTTTCTAATTTCAGATTACTCAATTCCTTGCAACGTTTCCGACGAGAGACTGTCCTGCATCGTGACTGTCTGCGTACAGTTGAAACTGTCTTGGTGCAGTTCTCACCGTCAGTGTACGGTGCCAAACTCAACTGTCAGCGCACAGTTAATCGCGAGTGCCAGCGTGCACTTGTGCCTGCCGGGTAACTCTGGCCTAGAATTCTCATTCTGAGAATTTTGCGTACCGCTGCTGGCGCTTTCTCAAGTCGTGTTCCCTGCTTGAGACTGCGTGCAACTCTGCACGAGTTGTACTGCCCAGGCTGTCTGCACGACAAGCCCATAGCAGCACAGCAGGCTGCACGCCTGTTTAAACCATATTCAGACAGCTTACAAAAATACTGAGACAGCTAACAGAAATAGTGAAACTGAACAATACAATACTAAAACAAAGCAGATATCAAAGCAGAACAATACAAAGCAAAAGAACACTGACCAATAGAAAAAGCAAGTGCAAATTCTAACCAAGCATTATATTTCAGTGATTATATTCAGTAATTACCAAGATACGAAGACACGGTTAAGACCTGAAGTAAGGAAGTCAAACGTTGTGATTATTTCCCAATTTTGTGTAAACCCTTACACCAATACAGCTGTACTTTACTACATTTTCTGGAGAATAAATACTCATTTCAAGTTTTTCAAGTCTTCGTTATATCGTTATATTCGTTATATTCACTCACTGTTTTTTTTATTGTCATTTCTACATTACTGTCATTGAAATAGGTAATTATCCTGAACATATTCCGGTAAACAGATTTCTGTCCTGTAACAGCCTTATTTTGACAGTTCAAAGAAACTCGGTCAATATTCAGTGAGTCTTAGAGAAAAGATCATTTTGCAGGAATCGAGAACTGAAGTCAACTGTCGACCGACCACAACTGACGATTCCCAGCACATTCCTTCGGCGTCTCTATTCATTGGCTTAGACTTTATTCTGTGTGTTGTTCAAGAGTTACTGATAGTTCCAGTTACGTTCTGTACCATAATTGCCAGGACTGGGACTTCTCTGTTTTGTTTGTGAGACCAAATCCTGACCAGCCTTGCTCAGGAAATAAGGTAAATTCAGGATTATAGTTTCACAAGTAGTGTGCAGTTTTTTGGTAGCGCTCTGTACGCGTACAATACAAGTTCTGTCTTGGGTGCATATCCTATTTGCCTGATACCCATTTTTCTGTAGATTGTACCTATAAACAACTCCAGTCTTAATCTTCGTCACCCGGTCAATCTACTGGAAATCTTGTACTGTGTGCTCTAAGCAAGTTGATTTATTGGTGTTGAACAGCTGAAGTGCAAGGAAACAGTTCATTGCTGAAGTGTAACCTGTGTTAATCCAACAATATGATCTCTCTAGAACAGTATCGATCATCAGTGGGATCTTTCTATTATAGAACAATAAGTAGCAAGACAAATGACACTCCCTTATGCGGATGCAAAAAGAAGGTAAGCGTAAGGAATGTTGAAGACCACCGCAAGTACAGTTTATCAGAACTTTATGGGTATAACATTTGGTTTGATGAGATCACAGATCAAGTTCCAAGTAAATATACAGAATTGGAAAATCTCCGGACGGCTGCCCATTACTCATCTGTTCAAAGCACTTGTGAATTCTATTTTTCTTTTTGGCTTTTGTTGAACTTGATCCTGTATCATGCATACAACTTCAACAAACTGAAATTAGCAGGTGATGTAGAAAGTAATCCAGGACCATGTGACATTCAAATAGCAAGTGTTACCAGAGGAAACTTTCACCAAGGCAGTGCAACAAAATTTTCAGGTGACAGCATTGGCAAACAGTGTGTTCTGAATTGTGTGAAAGCATTGACATTTTCTCAAATTAAACCACCACAACAATGGACAGCTGCTGATATGGATAAGATTTTAGAGCAAGGAGATGCGTTATATAAAACATGGGAAATAACCGGATACATGGCAGTTGACCAGATACGTCCATATGTTGACTTTTCAAACAGTCATTTCTTTAACTTAAAACAAACAGGTATCACAAAGAACATAGTTTTTGGCAGAAGTATCTTTCTGGCTGAAGATGAATCATCCCCATTCATCACACCAGAAACTGCTGTCCAAGATCTTGTTACTTTTGGTCTCTCCATTTTAATCATTGGAACAAATGCTGTTGCCTTGCTCTATAACAACACAAGTTATTTTCTTTTTGATTCTCATAGCAGAAATAGATATGGTGATCCTGTGTCAGAGGGTACATCAGTCTGTTTACAGATCAATGACAAATCAGATGTAGTGAAATTTCTTATCAGCTATGCATCAAAACTGGGATGTAACACTTCTGATTGTAACAATATCCAGATTACGTACTTTAAAGCCAAGTCAGTGTCAAGAAAAGCATTCAATTTAGGCCAGAAAAGATCGAATGCCATGCAAGTACGGACTACTGATGAGCCTCTGCAACGTGATCCAGGAAGTAACTTAGACAGATATTTCACTGATCAGAAAGAGAAACTTTCACGAAAGGAGTACATGAAACGACTGATGCAAGAAAAAAGAAAGGACGTCAGTTACAGAACTATTGAAAAGATGAAGGAACAAATAAGTAAAGGTACCATTCGCCAAAATCCTGACTACAAGAAACGTGAACTTCACAGCAAGCAACTGAAGAGAAATGATTCCAACTACAAGGCAAAAGAGAGAGATATGGGAAAACAAACAAAGCAACTGAAGCGACAACAGCCACATTACAAAAAACGAGAACTTGACACTAAACAACAGAGAAGAACTGATCCAGCATATAAGAAACAAGAGCTTGAGCGTAAACAACACAAGAGAACTGATCCACAATATAAGAAACAGGAACTTGAGAGTAAACAACACAAGAGAACTGATCCACAATATAAGAAACAGGAACTTGAGAGTAAACAACACAAGAGAACTGATCCACAATATAAGAAACAGGAAATTGTCAATAAACAATTGAAGAGACATGATTCAGACTATCAAGCAAAAGAAAGGGATATGGGAAGACAGTCAAAGCAACGAAAGCGACAAGAGCCAGAATATCAGAAACAAGAACTTGAGAGTAAACAACACAAGAGAACTGATCCAGCATATAAGAAACAAGAGCTTGACAGTAAACAACACAAGAGAAGTGACCCAGAATATAAGAAACGAGAACTCATCAGTAAACAACTAAAGAGAAATGATCCAGAATATAGAAAATCTGAACTTGACCGTAAGCAGCTAAAGAGAACAGATCCCAGTTACCAAGCAAATGATAGGCTCATAGCAAAACGAAGCAAACAGAACCTTCGAAATAATCCTGACTTTCAGCAAAGTGAACTTCACAGGAAGCAGAACAGCAGAGCAAGTACATCTGCAAAAGCAAAAGAAAAAGAAAATAAACAGAAAAGTCGTTCAAAACCAGAAATCTATACACCAGAACAGGAAAAAGACATCCGAAGAAAAAGAAAGCTGAGATGTGATGAAGACTTTCAATTCAAAGAAAGAGAGCATAAAAGATGCAAAAGGAGCTTAAACAGAGAATTCAAGTTGACAGAACGCAGCAGAAATACTGCACAAAGAAAACAGAGCAGAAAGAGAATGGAAGTTAAAGAAAAAGAAACAAGGAATAAAATCAAAAGCAGACATGGGCAAACCCTTCAGGAAAACATTAGAATATTTCATGAAAATGTATCAAGTGGCCCATTATATATATGTTCTTCTTGTCAACAGACATGGTTTAAAGATTCTGTGATCAAAGTAAACAATGTTCACATTAGAACTGAATATCAAAAGTTACTTACTGATTGTCTAACAGGGTATAAATCTGTTAATGATATAGAATGGATATGTAGAACATGCAGAGATTCTGTTGGTAACGGAAAGATACCAAAGCTCTCCATGAAAAATCATGTTGGATTTCATCCAAAACCTTCTGAACTTGAACTACATCAGCTAGAAGAAAGGCTCATTTCACTGCGCATTCCTTTCATGCAAATGCGAGAACTTCCTGTTGGTGGCCAAAAAATGGTACGAGGAAATGTTGTCAATGTTCCTGTTAATGTTACACAAACTGCATTGTCACTCCCAAGGAATTTATCTGATATTGAGACAATTCCTGTGAAATTACGGAGAAGGAGGCAGTACAAAACGAATGTTTTCAGTGAAAATATTCGTCCAACAAAAGTATTAAAAGCTCTTAAATGGCTTAAAGAACATGGACCACTCTACAAGGATGTTAATGTACACCTAAGCGACCTTTGGTTGGAATCACTTAGTGAAGAAAAAACTGGAGACTTTAGCCACTTCTTGGAAAAAACACACCTTCAGCAGACAGAACCAGTTCCAAGCACTTCACGGACTAGTAATCATTGTAATGACAGTGAAGAACAGAGACAGGAAAACGTATATACTAAAGACACAGAGCCAATTCCTAGCACTTCTCAGGATCATTGTCATGATTGGCAAGAACAAAGACAGGACAAAGACATGAAGGAAGATAACACTGAAGATGATGGTGAGGATGAGGACAACTTCAGTGAAATAGACGAAACTGAACGAGTCTCAGGAAATATGGATACGATGTTAGATTCTCCTGAAATTTGTGAACCACAAGAATACATATTTGCACCTGGAGAAGGCCAAACACCAATAAGTTTGTACCATGATACCGATGCAGAGTTCCTTTCTTTCCCAACCATATTTTGTGGACACCGCAGAGCAGAGACCGAAATCCCAGTGCATTACAGTGACATTGCCAAATATGAATTAAGATCTGTAGATCGACGGGCATCTACCAATGTGGCCAATATTTTCTTTAAGTTGAAGAAAATACAACTGAAACAGATCTCTGACAAAGTCACTTTGGCTCTTCGACGTTGCAAGACTCAAGGGAACATTTACACTGCTGAACAAATGTTAGATGATGAAGTACGCAGTGGAATGGTACATCTGGATGAGGGATACTACATATTCAGAACAATTCGTAACTCCCCACCTTACCTTGAAAACAAGAAAAAACAAGTGTTCGCAATGATTCGTCAACTTGGTATTCCAACACTGTTCATCTCTCTGTCAGCTGCTGATACCAGATGGGTTCCTTTACTAAAGACGCTGGGCAAATTAATTGACAACATTGATTACACTGATCAACAAATAGATGAATTCAGTTGGGAGACAAGAAGTCGTCTTTTAAGTGCAGATCCAGTAACATGTGCCAGGTATTTTGACCACAGATTCCAGCAGTTCATGAAAATCGTTCTGAAAGGACCACACAATCCATTAGGCATAGTAAAGGATAGTTTTTACCGAGTTGAATTTCAGCAAAGAGGCTCTCCACATGTTCACATGGCGTTATGGATCGAAAATGCTCCAACTTATGCAGATGCATCTGAAGAAGAAGTTGTTGAATTCATTGATTCACTCATTAGTGTTTCTTCTGATGTCAGTGATGAAGAAAAAGATTTCTTGGCATTACAATACCACAAACACTCAACAAAAGGTTGCAGAAAAGGAAATAGTAGGAGTGCAATTTGCAGATTTGGATTTCCAATGCCACCAATGAGAACAACTCGTATTTTAGAGCCACTATCTCCTGACACAACTGACGATGACAAAGCATCATACAAAGAAAAATTCAAGAGAATACAAGAAACTCTAAAAGAAATGGGTGATGGGAAGGATGTGACCATGACGTTTGATCAATTTCTGCAGCACTTAGAAATGACAGAAGAAGAATATATCAAAAGTATTCGATCATCCTTAAAATCAGCAAAAGTGTTCTTAAAAAGACGTCCCTGTGAAATTCGGATCAATCCGTACATGAAACATCTTCTGAGTGCATGGCAAGCTAATCATGACATACAGTTTATTCTTGACGGCTATGCTGTGGCTGTTTACATTATTGCCTACACCTGCAAATCCCAGAAAGGAATGAGTGCCCTCCTTGATACAGCAGCTAAAGAAGCAAAGTCTGATAACATGCATCTTAAACAGGCCGTGAGACACATCGGAAATAGATTCCTAAATGCTGTTGAAACTGGAGCCCAAGAAGCCGCTTACCTTGTACTTCAAACTCCAATTACCCGTTCATCAAGGGAAGTTCTCTTCATCAACACCAACAAACCAGAAGAACGTCCATTCATTCTGAAAGACAAATCTAAGCTACAAAAGATGGACCCTCGTTCAACTGAAATACAAACACAAGGACTTATATCACTCTATGCAAGAAGACCTCCTTGTTTACACAAATACTGCCTTGCTGATTATGCCTCACACTTCACAATCAAGTACCCAAAGAATTTCACTGATGATGATCCTTTCGAAGACAATTTAGAAGATGATCCACCTGATGAAGTAAATCAACACCATCTAAACAATGATGACATCCCTGAAGTGAACTTAAATGAGGACAATGATAATGACGTTGATTTTGAAGTCGAGACTCGCTATGTTCTCAGAAATGGCATTACAATTACCAAGAGAAAAAACCCAAGAGTCATTCGGTATGTCAACTTCAGTAAAGACAATGACTCTGAAGAATATTACAGAGAACGCCTTTTACTGTACCATCCATGGAGAAGAACTGAAGAAAGTCTACTTGGAAAATATGAGAAATATGAACATCATTATGAACATGTCAAAAAAACCTCTGACATTGAAACAACACGTCGACAGTATGAAAGGATCAAAGACGAAGACTTACAAGCAATGCATCAAGCCGAAGATGATGGTGTTCTTGACATGGAAGAAGATGAAGTAGAGGACACTGTTCAGAGCAAAGAATGTCTGTTCTATGACCCAGATCGTTGCAAGTCACATCAACAGTATGACCTTGCTCAAGATATTGGCGTTCAAGTCCGATCGACAGATCTAGATCTTGAGTATGTAGGTCCAAAGATTCCTGATAATCAATACAAAAACCTATTACAGTCCCTGAACAAGAAACAAAGAGAAATTTTCACTCACATTACACAAACAATAAAAATAACAGACAAAAAACTGTATTTATTTCTCACTGGAGGTGCAGGAGTTGGTAAATCACAGGTTGTAAAGGCATTATATCAATACCTCTTGAGATATTTATGTTCAGCTCAAGGCCAAGATCCTGATGACATAAGAATACAGATTCTTGCACCATCTGGCTTTGCGGCGTATATTGTCGGTGGTTCAACCATACATGCAGCATTTAAAATGCCAGCAAATCAAAGTTTAGACTATAAACCCCTGAACAGCGAAAGGCGAAATACACTTAGAACAAAATATCTACATTTGAAATTTCTTATCATTGATGAAATATCTATGGTAGGATGTAGAATGTTCAATTTCATAAATTTGAGATTACAAGAAATATTAGGTAACAAAGTTCTATTCGGTGGGGTCAATGTCCTGGCCATTGGTGATATGTACCAACTTCAGCCAGTCTTTGACAGATATATTTTCCAGTCACTTCCACATGGATATGGACCCCTAGCAACTAATCTCTGGACAGAACATTTTCATGTGTTTGAACTTGACCAAGTTATGCGACAACAAGATGATGCAACATTTGCCAATATCCTCAACAGATTAAGAATTGGAAAACAGACCAACAATGACATAAAATACCTTCTTCAACGTAAAATATCGGCAGAAGAACCAGACTATCCAAAAGAAATACCTCATCTCTATGCTCTCAGGGATTTAGCACATAATCATAACACTACACTGTTTGAAACAGCCACCACACAAAAAGTTACTGTCAATGCTCAAGATGAAATTCTAACTAACTGTTCTCCAAACGTCCGTCAGAAGATACTTGATAGTGTCAAAACAGTGGACATGTATAAAGAACAGGCTGGCCTCTCTAGATCATTGAACATTGCAGTCTCACTCATTTACTCAACATCAGTCAATCTCAATATCAATGATGGTCTTGTCAATGGTGCCTCCTGTATTGTTAAGCACATACAGTACATACAAGACTTGCAAAACCCAGCTATCATTTGGGTTCAGTTCAATGATGAAAAAGTTGGCCACGACCAAAGAAGTCAACATCGGTCCAAATACACTGCCAAGATTGACAAATGCTGGACCCCAATATTTGCAGTTAGCCGACAATTTCCCTGGGGCAGGTCACATTTCATAATCAGAACTCAATTTCCCCTGAAACAGAGCAATGCTAGAACTGTTCATTCATCACAAGGTGGTACTTTCAACCAAGTTGTTGTAAACATGAACAGATGTCCTAAAACCTTTTCTCACATTCATTATGTTGCTTTGAGCCGTGTTAGATCAATATCTGATTTGTATATTACTGACCTAGCAGTAGATAAAATCAGCCAATCTTCAGCAGTTCAAGAATACATGTACAAAATGAAGGCAGAAAAGTCCCTCCAACTGTGCTTTACACCTGTTTACCAAGACAAACAATTTCACGTGATCTTCAATAATGCACAGTCTCTCAGAAACAACTTTGAACAATTGAAGAAAAATGACATGATTATTAATGCCTCTGTCATTGGGATAGCAAATACACAAAATCCACTAGTTCAATTTGCAAATGAAGTGACAATGCGAAATTTTGAAGTAACCCGCGCAACCCCACGTGAAGATGATAATGAAGAAGAACCACATCAACTTTTTCTGTATATTAGACATGACATTCAAATCATTGAAAAAATCTGTTATACCGATGATCATATTAAAGCTGTTTGTGTCCGTGTTTGTCCTCAGCATCATCATGAAGTGTTCTCCATCATAATAATGTATGTCACTCCAAAATGCTCGTTTGAAAACCTAACAAAAGGAATAGAAAACTGCCTAGCTGCTACTACTCGGTATCACACCGAAAAATGTATCATCATGGGCGACTTCAATACAAACACCACAGCTCAAAATAACAATGAAAGATATAATGAAACCATCACACAATATTTAAAATTCAAGTTCAGTTTTCAGCAATATATTCATGTCAAGTCTACAAACTATAAATGGACAAATCCAAACGACAAACGAAAAGATGCGACTGTAGACTTAGTATTTGCCAATGACATTGCTGCTCCAAATTTAGCTTCTGTTCATGTTGTTGACAACACGTGGTCCAATCACAAAATCTTGCATGCAATCATAACATATCAACCACAACTACTAAAAGTTGTTTTCAACAATGCTAGATCAGTCCACAGCAACTTTGAACATCTGAGCCATGATCCAAATATAACCTCTGCGTCTGTCATTGGATTTGCTGAATCGAGACTGAAACATTCTGATACAGACACCGAATATTCCTTGCCTGATTTCCAACTTATCCGCCACGACCAAAAAACACCCTATACATCAGCCCGACCCCCTCATGGCTTAATGTTGTACATTAAAAATACAATTGACATCAAAGAAACCAACTTCTACCATGCCCAGAACTTTGAAGCAATTACAACATGTCTGCACCCCAAAACATCAAACAAAGTTGTTCATATTATCATAGTTTACGTATCACCCAGTTGTTCCTTCTCAGACCTGAAACAACATCTTTCAGCATGCCTTTCAACATATCAACCACATGAAGATTACCTTGTCATTGGTGACTTCAATATGAAATCAATAGTAAGTACTGAAAACTACAATGCCAAATTACAAACACTCATGCATCAGGAATATAACTTTCAACAGTTTGTTACAAAACAAACTACCAGCTATCACACAACGTTAGATCTTGTTTTTGCAAACACACACTTAGATACTGTTGAAGTCATTGACAATTATTGGTCTGACCATAAAATAATCTATGCCACTGTACCACTTTTTAATTAAATCCTCACAAACGTTAATATCATTTATCAAATTGCCAAATTTATGTACGGCCCATAAAGACAGTTATAACATATACAGCTTCTCTGCAATGTACCTCTGGAGCACTAACAAAATATCAATACATGTTGCTATTTTTGCACTCCTGTAAAATGACTGATACAATAACAGGGATGTGCAATGCCAGATGCAATTAGAAATATTACAATAACTGCCCAACAGACCTCAAACCAACCACTACACAAATTTGACAGTGCCATCTACCTCAGGAGCACTCAGCTATATCAACTCCTGTTTCTCTAGGCTGACAACTCTACTGAAAGTCTCGGGCAAACACAATCGGTCTCACAAATGATGTCATAAAAATATATGATAAGGACAGTATTAAAGTTAGTCATGAAAATGAATTGTGTCTCAGAAAAATATTCATTCAACATCTCATTCCGATTCACTCCCCTGAATGAAAGCCCTCGAGCATCTTTTCTCTCCTTTAACTCCCTTTCCAAGGCATGCTATACATAGAGCATAATGTTCGCCATTGGGAACCAACTGTTCCTCAAAACCACACTGATGACAGATACCTTCGTACCCTGCTGAATCACTACAGAAGTTCAGTTTTATCATCACATCACAGATCAAGACATGAATATACGTTAGGGAATTCCTCCTCATCTTCAAAAAGATCAACGAAGCTGCAACCACATGACTATGAAACGCCTTCAAGTCATCGTTGAACAGCAACTTTCTCTGGACATCTCACTTTCCATGCACAATGTAACAGTCTCCAACGTCCACATTCCTCAGACTTAACAACAACCTGAAATATCAGAGATTGAACTAGGCTACATGTATATACCACAATACAACATAGCCAGTACCATCAAACTATGTGACGTACTCCGGTTCTCTAATTACAACATCAGATTTGAATATTAAGACCAAACAGCAGACCCAAAATAAGCACCCTCAAGTACTCCATTCCATTTCATAGTAACAATGTTAAATCACAGGATTCATTTAAAACGACCCACATGCTTTTATAGCAAAACAAACTCCATACCAGTACTTATTGATATCAGTACAGTTTGCTTGGTGAAATTGAATGGTATGCCATAGCCACCTGTCGCATCCTTCTTCCCTTGCTTGGTCATTTTGAAGGAAAGGCAATATATTCTTCTGTCTCTTTACCATACAACTGTTCAAATATGGCAGACACCTAACAAAATATTGAAAGAAGAATATGAATACAACATTTTCTTGCCTTTTACAAAATTAGCAACAAGGAGGTTTAACATGCATAACAACTTGTACAAAGCTGCAAAGCTATACTCATGATACTAGCCACAATGAAATATCAAGTTGTATTTGAGTCAGCATAAATGCCTAGAATTCCCTAGCCTAGTAACTGACATACCTGTCTCGATAGTTCAAGCTCTGGCAAATGATCTATCCTTGAAGACAGCAGCTGGCACTTTGGGTAGCAAGTGATAGCCTACTTGCAGTCATCATCACCACATTTCTTGCCACTGAATATGTGATGTCTGCAAGAGAACGAACAATAATAATAATAATACCGGTAATGTTTATTTGCACTTAATGTAGGCCTATAGCAAGGATACTATGGCAACACAAATAAATAAAAGATACAAAAATAATGAAAATTATGAACAATGATAAGAAAACTTACAACTACCAGTACTTCTCATCATCAACGACTTTTGCACCTGCGACTTTCCAGTACTTAGGCCTACCTTGACTTGCAATGTGTCTTCAGAAAATGCATGCACTGCTGGGAAGACCATGGCGGAGTTTTGAAGAAGTCATTTGGACTTTTTTTGCACTTCATCTTTCATGACTTTTGCCATGCCGGTCACTCCTGTACCTAGGCCTAGGCCTATCTATCTATGTGTACAATCCACGCTGTACCGTAGGCCTACCAGTACTTAGTATTCCTGAACTAGACGCAATTGTGAATATGACGGTGCTTTGTATTTCGGGTGTATATATGCTCAGTGTACTTGCAGTCTCTTGTTAATAAAGCAGTTACACGCCGAAGTTGTAAACAATCTGGTTTGTTTACAATTATGACATGCATGACATGTACATGATGTATGCATTATGGTCCGCAAATTAGTTTTCTTCCTTCGTGCAGGTGACAGCACCAGTACCCAGTAGACTGGTTCCCGGTGCGATACAAGTCACTGACAATATTCACGCCAGTACATATCACCGACAATAGGTGGCGTCCCGTCAATAGACATGATAGAGAAGCAGTGAGTGAGTATTTACAACTTGGACGCGCAGCTCCTTCGAGTAAAAAATATCCTCGAAAAACTTTGCATACATGTACACTATTATTAAACCGTACATTATGAAACCACACGAAAGCTTTGGGCTGTATAACTGACCGTCACTCCGACACAGGAATCAACACCTACGTTAGTGAACCATCGCATGGCAATCATGAATGAAGTTCTAATGAAGGTCAGAATATTTGTACCAGTACTGCCGACGTAAATGAAACCGCAGTCGCCTAATTATAATAATTGCACTGCCATCACATCCCTTTTCTATTCGTCGACAACAATAGGCCAATTCAAGATCACAAATACACGACCACCTACACATCATCCAAAAAATATTACCGTAATGGCAATAAATACGCCTACTTGGCCGCCATCGCTATCATCTCCATCCTCCATGTCCTCACTCCCAAGTAGGCCCCCTATGCTCACAGCAAATTCTGCTGTAATATTAGTGACCTTTCGCAAGCACCCCGTTCACGACCTTTACCTATTGTACAACTGCACTGACATGGTCTAGGCCTTAAGACTCCGATTCCCTCACTACCATATGTTCTCATCTCAGTCCATACAACGGCCATCATAAAAAAAACTCAACAGACAACAATATATTATCAAAATTAAACTTTTTATTGAAACATATAACAGCTGCATCACACCTTGAATACAAACATTATCTATCAAACCAAAAATATTTTTGATCAAACTCCTGGACACAACATAAAACATACTTGTACTCCTTGCCACATACTTCTAGGCGCAAAGTACCTACACATACAATCACTGCACAACTTCAGCAACAACAACAAAAGACAAACCACTCTCAAAGTCAAAACATAACATCATCGCACCATGAACTGAGTATTGCCTCCATAATACATGTACCATTAACCACACTTCCCACACTGAAACTTCCTCAATTACCATATTCTGACTTAAACTTTCATTATAGATTATAATTACAGAATTACTGATTTTACACACAAATGATCACTCCAAATCACGACTGTACATCACACCGTTAGGTCTACGCCAAGCGATTAACCACTTACGACCTACAGGAATTTGACCATTTCGTTCTTTATGATCAGTTCTACGTTCAATATTTCTTGGACAAATTAAAACTCCACTACACATCCTTTTCTCACACGTAACAGTAGCGACCACTAACTTCACAATACCCAACAGTACCGATAATCCTTGATCCTTATCTGCTTTAATGACCATATATCCTACTGACCTACTTTCAGATTTCAATTATAATTACCAGTACTCAATTACACACAAATGATCAGTCCAAATTATCAGTGTAAGCCTACATCCTACCAGTACGTCAGGTCATTAACCACTTAAGGCGTACACGAATTTGACAAGTTCAGTTCCACGTTCCATTTCTTGGACAAATTAACTGCACTACACATTATCTCAGGTAAAATCCTTTTGCCACAGGCAACAGTAATCACCACAAACTTCACAAAAACTAACAGCACCAATAATCCTACATCCTTATCTGCTTTAATGACCATCCTACTGACTTAGACTGTCATATCTAAATTACCAGTTCTGAATTACACACAAATGATCACTCCAAAGTACCACTATACATCCCACCACTACACCAGGAGCCACTAAGGACCTACAGGAATTTGACAATTTCGTTCTTTACGTTCAGTTCCACATTCCATTTCTTGGGCAAATTAACTGCACTACACATCATCTCAGGCAGAATCCTTTTCTCACATGAAACGGTAGTCGCCACGCCTTTCACAACAGCCAACAGCACCCGTAATCCTTGATCTTTATGTGGTTTAACTGCCAACACCTCGATTTCAAGCTCTTCATTCTTCTCAATCACCTGAAACAACATATACTACATCAATGAACATGATCAATACCAACATCACATAAACTCTCACCTGAAATTGTCAAATATACATGTAAATCATAATCAGAACCAGCCCCATTATCAACAACCAACTTCAAGCACCAAGGCAAAAACTAATCCCAATATTACACAAATACTAGGCTAAGCCCACAACAAAAATACACAAGACAACAACCTCCAAACAAAATGACAAACATACTAAAATGTATTTTCCCTGGCACACTCTCTATAGCCCTACCTAGTAATGTCATACAAGTATCTACTTACATTCACTACCATTTCTTGGCTATTTTGTAACGATACTTTTCCGTTATACACCGATACTTCCATATTCTCAAACTTGACCTTTTTCTTCACTAGTCCATCGTCAACATCATCAGCAGCCTTATCCCAAAACTTGCACAGAATTGTTTCATCCTCCGCATCTTTCACAGTAATATCTCTGCGCCTCCAATTCGCATTCTCACGGCTTTTTATTGGGGAAACCTGGAAATACAATTAACAATATTCAGATTCAATCAATTATTCCAGTCTTTACAATATATCATTATTATTCATATAGACTACATACTAGGCAAGTACCTTTTCAGGACAATATATCATTATTATTCATATAGACTACATACTAGGCAAGTACCTTTTCAGGACATCAACCTGTCTCCCAGCCAATCACAACAAAATACTAGTACCAGCCTGCTACTACTACACAAGCCTACGCTTTAATACCAACCTGTTCAACAACACCCTCGACAGAAACCCTGTCCCTCTCACGTTTGCCTTTGATTTGACGCACAGTCAAACTAGGAGCGTGGTAAAACTTCTTCAATTCATCTTCCGGCACATCAAACGGAAAGGTCTCAAAAACCTGAAACACAGACAATACTTTATACACCTAGCTACTTCACAAACACACAAAGTCACACAACAACCCTACGCCCACAATCACTCTTTCTTACGTCAACTCGGATCTCCTCACATCCCACCATATCATACCTACCGGTATTTCTTAAAGGACCTAGGCCTAGTTTTATTCCTTCATGCAGGCGGCAGCACCAGACTCGTGCTCGGTCCAATCCAAGTCACTCACGATAGTCAATATTGACGTCAGTAGCCCTATACTAGGCCTAGGCCTAGGCCTATCACCGATAGGCTAATAAGTGACGTCACTTAGCCTAGGCCTAGGCCTAGGCTAGATAGAGAACCAGTGAGTGACATGAGTGAGTGTTTAGGCTACAACTTGGACATTGCAACTTCGACGTCCAGCTTGAAGAAAGCAACAACAGAAAAACTTACCTGAGCATCAGCCCCTAGGCGAATATAGCCACACTCTTCCCTCCACGTTGCTCGCAGTACCATCACACATCCCCCAACATCGCCCAACTCACTCTTCAAGGAAGGGGGACAATACAGATCGTATATCCCCTTTCCCGGGACAAACACTTTACAGTGATGGTCATTGCCCCGGATACATCCTGGACTCATAATCTTCATTTTTACCACACCTGCCATTATCCTAAACTCAACAACACAATGCAAGAAGCAGAACAAGAAAACCGCAGCCTCTTTCCACAACTACTTGGTATCTTCTGACCCACCACAAATTTTTCACTCCAAACTCTGCCCTGCCGAACAGGCCGTCCTTACTTTCGATTGGCTCTTACAAATCCTCTACCCTCATTGGTCGATATTTCATTGAAACGGCGACATTCATTGGCCAAGCAAAGTCAAATCTGATTGGCTGCATCCACCTCCCAAACTTTCATCTTTGATCTTTAACCCTTCGAAACAATACAGGATAGGCCTATTGCACTAAACCAGTGCAGCATCTGAGTCGACAGCGTCCAAGACGTCCCGCACAAAACCCGTGCTCCGCACGTATACGCCTACTAGCAACCCGCCCTGCCGTTTATCCCGACAGGTCAGCGCTGCGAGCGATTGTTTTAGGTGTTGACGTCGTTGCGTCATGAAAAAATTTCCTGTACGCCTACATTTTTCTACAACGAGAATGACACAAATGACGTTGTCCTTATCGCTATCGCACCTCTCCAGTCTTAATTTTAAGAAAAAAAGGAATGATCTAAAAGAAAATTTCATCTACTACACGATAATGTAAGTTTTACTGCTATGCCACCAACACAAATGGTTTATTTTCACGCCACAAATAAATGAAAATAACGTTAGAAAAACGAGATTACGGTCACATCGCTCGCACCGCCACGTGATGACGTCAGTGTGCGGGTTCCCCATTACATGCTGATTCCACCGTTTAACGGTCTAATAATTTGCCAAAGTGCCCAAATTAAACCCTTAAAAACGGTGCCCAAATTAGGTCCCGGTCGCCAAGTCACCCTGCCAGAATTTTCCCCAAACGTTACTGCATTCCCCATATCAAAACACCTCAGACAAACTTCATACGGCAGTCCAAGATCATGAAATGCTGCAGCTAACCCGACTTCAACATTTAATCTGCCAGAGGTTGTCATGTTTCCAAGTCCACTTCTCTCAAACCCCTGACTGAATTCTGGTACAATCTATTTGGCTGTAATGCAGAAAAAATGCACTTTCCAGTCATATCAAATTTACTTCCTACATTATTTCCACAAAGGAGATATTTACTTAAATAACATAGGCCTATCTCAATCCATAGCCGCATTGATCATCCACGATCTTTTGGCGGCAAAACTCGACATGTGCCACTAATGCATGCAGGGCAGCGTGTGCATGAGTCATCAAGTTAACACCAGATGGGGACACTGCTGCTTGGTACAGGATCAATAACAACTACACATTTTTTACACATTTTTCAATCTGTAGTGTCTGTCAATAAGTATAGAGCCTGTCCGCAATAATCAAGTGGCATATATTTTCCCACAGGGTGAATCAGTATTACGCCTATTAACAACCCCCCCCCCCCCCCCCCCCCCCCC
>NMRB01000853.1:66610-88098 GCA_002633025.1 Notospermus geniculatus
CGGTCCAACTCCCTGTCTTTCCACCAGGGGGCATTATGTGAAAAACACATTTATGGTCATTACTCCTAAAGTAATTGTGATAAAGTGATGAAATTTTGTGTGAAGGTTTATCTGCGACAGCTACACAATATATCATAGGGGTTTTGACCTTGACCTAGTTTCAAGGTCACAGGGGTCAAACTTCGATAAAAACCATGAGCCATCCAAAAGTGATATCTCCTCCTTCACCGTTCAATGGAGGAGTTTGAAACTTTGGTATATACTATGTACCCATCCACTAATGTGCACAACACTCCCAACCCCCAATGTACTTCGATCGAACTCGGCCTCTTCCCACCAGGGGTCAATATATGAAAGACACAGGAAAAATAACCATGTCTCCATTACTTCCTTCCGAAAGCGGGGAGATATGCGATGGGCTCCCCATCGACATTGCTCTAGTCTAACAGTATTTCCATTTACTTCTTGCCCCAAAAAAACCCACTCTGTTTGGTTCGATTTTGATTAAATTACACCTCCCTGTTTCATGTTCAAAGTTCTCCATATATCACTGCTTTGTTTCGTCAGAAATGCCACAGGATGCTAATATTGACAACATCTTTGGGGAAAATTTCCATGGAAAATTGTGTAGAAAAATGTACGGTACACATGCTTTGACGGCGTGACGTCAACAGCGAGAAAAGTGACGTCAGTACGTCATTCGGGTCTTATACTTGCTGCGCAATCTGCTGTCATCCGGGTTCCCCATTCTTCACTCTTCTTTCGGGCTGTCAGAGTGGTGCAATGGAATCATTGGCACCTGTCACATCTGAGGTCCCGAGTTCAATTCCCGGTCGGACCCGGTACTCATCATCATCAAAATGACGCCGGAGGATTTTTTACCGAATCCTGTTGACTGATACTGCTTGAAAACTCTAATTATGTGATAGAGAGGGTGGCAGGGTTTCCGCCAGAAAAAAAAAGAGGGTACGGACAAAAAAAAAATTTTTTTTTGAAAAAAATTTTTTTCCGAAAAAAAAATTTTTTGAAAAAATTTTTTTGAAAAATTTTTTTTTAATTATTTTTTAAAAGGTTTTAAACGATGTTTGGTGCCATTTTAGGCGTATTTTGAAGCATAAAATCCCCGTGCCGGTCATTCTGGTTGTTTGGTTTCAACCATGTCAACCGGTATGTCATGGAAAAATGGTTACCCAACGTTTTTGAGGGTACGGATCCGTACCCTGGAAAAATTTAAGGGTACGGAATTTTACCCATTTTACCCTCTGGCGGAAACCCTGGGTGGCTGTCTTTGACAGTGTAGGTTTCATCTGGGTGCTCCGGTTTCCTCCTACTGGCATTAGGGGAGCCAAGGTGGTGTAGTTGTTCGGGCTCCGACTAGCGGTCAGAGGGTCCCGGGTTCGAATCCCACTGGGCATGAGACTTTGGGCAAGTCTCTTTGCCTCACTGGCCTCTCTCCACCCAGGTGTATAAATGGGTACCGGTCAGAAATGCTCAGATTGTAGCGCTGAATGAGCGCTGATTCAGGATAGGCTGGGGTTAAAGTGTAAAGTCGGATGAGAACCTCTACTATTGTTGATATCAGACTATAAACCCAAACTTTAACTTATTCGCCCAATATTGTCATTATTGGCCCTGGAAAGTATGAGGCCATCTTAAGCTACTCATGTTCCTCACTTGGATGGTACACCGGTAGTGACACCATGTGGCGCAATGGCAACTACATATTCCTTTTGATGAAATGACATGTGGAGATGTTTACATCCGCGTTTAAAAATACACAGCCAATCACAAGGGAGAAAACCACTGGCCACATGGTGTCACTACCGGTGATTTGTTCGTGGTATGGCATTGCCTTGCTTGGAATGAATAATAGTCCTCACAAAGTCATCTTTTGGAGGGTGAGGTGCAGAAATCTTGGCTGGAAACTATTTATGGACATCTTAGTTATTGGAAAAGTGCCACTACTTAGTAACAACTGGTGTAGTTTGGTGAAAATTTGATGAATTTTGATCGGGTTTTTTTGGTGTTGCACAACATTCTATATAGGTAGTGTAGTGTGTACATACCCAACAGACAGTGATCTAGTTATTACATGTACTTGGTATTAGAAAATTTTTGAATAAGGTATTTCCTTGTTGTCTTCAGGGATACGAAGTTTGCTTCAAACAAAATGGCAGGAACTACTATCTTGATGTAGCAAAGTCAAGGAATGTGACATATTCACGTCTGGTCAAGAATCTGATGCGTAACGAGACCTACACCATCTCCGTCCGGCCTAAAGTCAATGGCGGAAGATACGGCGACTGGCAGACCTTCAAGACGAGTAAGTTTTGAATATGCTGTTTTCGTCAATTTCAGAGCCGACTGCACAGAATGTCCGATAGTGCTACTACCGGCACCTATCGGCAGTTAGTTAGAACGCATTTTCCCATTAAAGCCCCACTGTATTGAAGTTTACGATATTTTCAAAATGTTAGGAGAGTGCACATAGAGGTCTAATAGCTCTCGAAAGTCCCCAAAATGCTTGCCTGATACGTACTTCAGAGAATCAAGGCCAACTTTTCAGCACACATTGAAAAAAAACTGCGGGGAGAGCTCTAATGCATTCAGATAGAGCGTAGTACATTTTACACTACACTGACGTCGTGACATTGCGCACTGACGTCGAGAATCGCGGCGATGATTGGTGTTTTTTTCAAATTGAATACAGAGGGGCTTTAACTAAACCGCCGATTGGCACCAAAAGCACTATCGGACTTTCTGTGCGGTCGGCCCTGACCTTTAATGCCTTTGTCCCAGGATGGAGTCCAGCAGACGGCATCTTCTGTCAAAGTTTTCTCACATCCTATGGTACTGATTGAAAATTATTTGAAGAAATGTTGTTCCTGTGAACCATCTGAAGAATCTTTCTTCAAATTCTTTCCAATTTATTTCCGTGGATTTTAGGAAACTTCAGTGGAAGATGCCGTCTGTTCAAGGGGCAGATGAGTTGAATATTGAATGAAATCTGGGTCCCAACCACTGCATTATGAGCTCTATAGACAATTATTACCAGCAAGTTAAAGATAATGTATCACGGGTATTTTTGTGGGCCATGAAATTCGATTGTTTATTTACCATTTGTTTGTTTATTTCCAGGCTTTCTTTGTCTTATGAATAATTTATCAGTGGCATGCCCCTCTAGAAATTCTTTTGATACCGAAAGTATTCATTTTGGTGGGTTGGCATGCCCCAAACGTCCAAAATAACATAATGTAAACATCCCTGTTTACAAACATTGAATGTAAACAATGAAGTTGTGATACATTATCTTTAATGCACAGCAGGAGGAAACTGGAGTGCCTGGAGAACACCTGCATTGTCAAGGAGTCTCGAGCACATGAGGGCTTTTTACATGGTGCGGGTTCGAGGAAATCTACCTCCACCCTCCTCGGGCGGGTTCGGTTCAGAATGGATTGATCACTTTTACACGGTGCGGGTTCAGTAACCCGCCTCAATCTAGTTCGAGGTCGGTTCGTTCAAATGTGTGCCACTAGATGGCGTGTATCAACATTTACAGTTATCGTAAGTAAAAAATAATCACTAAAATCGATAAACTATGCTTCTAACAGCATGAGCAGTGCTTGAGAAATCTTGCGCGTGATTTCCTCACAGGTAATTTTAACAGCAAGTACGTAAGTGATGTCACTCAGGTAGCGTGCTCAATCCCGCGAGAGGCCGGTGGAGGTCGGTTCGCTTTTACACGAGAGAATCACCGGCCTGCACCTACCTCCACCTTCCCGAGACTCGCGGGGCGAACTGAACTGGCCCGAGGAAGGTGGAGGTCAGTTGTTTCGCTTTTACATGGGGAAAAATTACCGAACCCTCCTCGATCTAGTCCCGATCCGGAACGCACCGGCACCGTGTAAAAAGGTCCATGAAGAAGTATCTGACCAGGGATGCAGGGTTTCCGCCATTAAAAAAATGAGGGTACGGACCAAAAAAATTTTTTTGAAAAATTTTTTTTGGAAAATTTTTTTGAAAAAAAAATTTTTTGAAAATTTTTTTGGGGGTTTTAAAAAGGTTTTAAACGATGTTTGGTGCCATTTTAGGCGTATTTTGAAGCATAAAATCCCCGCGCCGGTCATGCCGGTTGTTTGGTTTCGTCCGGCATGTCATGGAGAAATGGTTACCCAACGTTTTTGAGGGTACGGATACGTACCCTGGAAAAATTTAAGGGTACGGAATTTTACCCTCTGGCGGAAACCCTGGGATGGACCCACATACCTCCTAATGCCGTATTTGGCATTGTCTATTCACAATCTTGATAATAACTTAACCACTAATCTTTAAAAATCTTTTGATTTCAGAGCAATATCCTGGCCCATTGGATGTGGAAAGCCAAAACATTATTGGCTTCAATTCCACTTTATACAGGATTGAGTGGAAGGAGAACAAGGACCATCCCAAAGACTTTCCGGTAAGGTTCTGCAGACTATAGACATGTACGGTTAAAAGTGTACCTATGTTTCCAGGGTATTTTTTACTCAAAAAGAGATTCAAATAAACTTAGCGTATTCATATTCACAATTGCCTATAGTTCACAAACATACAAGAAGTACAGCTTGTACTGTATACACAGAAGCGAACAGGACCGGCAAAGTTCCAAGAAAGTCCAAATGACTTTTTAAAAAGTGTGCCATGGTCCTCCCAGCAGCATGACGTGACAGCGTCACAACACAGTGTGCCATGTGACTTCCATTCCACAACGTCAAATATCGCCTGCTGCAAGAGCGTCTTTTAGCATATGACATTAGGCCGATAGGGTTACGGTGTATATTAAACTTTGAAATTTATCTTTCGTTTCCACCTCATAGATACAAAGTGGAAATTTAAAAATTCAAAGTGCACCATTAAACTCTCTCGGCCTTACATGATATGTTAAAGTATGCACTGGCAGCAGGGACATTTGTGGTACCAACCATCTCCAGAAATACAGTAGGTCATGAAAATAGAGTTGAATTTCATATTCCGTACTTCGTATTTCGTCAGATTTGCGAAACCTCACAGGGGCGGATCCAGGATTTGGGAAAAGAGGGGGCGCCCTGTGCTAGGACAGTGTTATATCTAGGCCATTTTAGAGTGGCGCCGCGCCATGCCCCCGAAAGGGGGCGCCATTGTGCCCTTTTTAACCCCCTAGGGCGCCATGCCCTAAATCTAAAAAAAAAAAAAAAATTTTTTTTTTTTTTTTTTTAGGTTTTTAGTACCCCCAGACCCTTTGCCATGGTCCCTTTTAGTCATGTCACCTTAGAAACTGGCTTAAATTGGCTGTTGACTGGAATTATAGAGACCTTTTTAACTTTTTAGCTTTTCAAATTCCGTTAGAAGAAATGTCGCGAATGAAAAGTGCCCTTTTCTAGGTTGAAGTGCCCTTTTCACAAAGTTTGCACCATGCCCTTCTGAAATCCTAGATATAACACTGTAGGAACATTGAAATTTGTGCCAAATCCCAGAATTTCACGGTCAATTTTACAGATTTGTTGACCAAAAGGGGAAGTGCACGCCTGGTGCACCCCCCTCTCTGTATCCGCCCCTGCCTCACTCTTGTCGCCCAACTCCGAAACTAGCGACAAGTCACATCACTCGCTCTAAATCTAGTAACGTTAA
The DNA here is from genome assembly GCA_002633025.1 of Notospermus geniculatus. Taxonomy (NCBI): domain Eukaryota; kingdom Metazoa; phylum Nemertea; class Pilidiophora; order Heteronemertea; family Lineidae; genus Notospermus; species Notospermus geniculatus. Next base: position 72,257 of record NMRB01000853.1, read on the forward strand.
AATATGGCTGGCACTGAACAGGGGTTAAGATGACGTGCTATTTGCGTAAATACGCAACTCTTGTTGGGAAAAACGCAAGTGAAATCTTGCATAAAACGTAACATACGCATGTCAAAAAAGCCCCAGATGCGTACCATACGCACTATGATACTTTATGATCCATCTAATTCTAATAGGCAAGAAATTGAAAACTGCCTTGCTTATAAGCGCGAATAAAGTTCCAAAATGCGATGAGATTGCCGCCACGGCCGCCATTTGCAACACACGGCCACCATTTGCAATCTTTCCAGGTCTCACTGTACAGTTTTGATGAGGTCTCGCTATACAGTTTAGGGTGTATCCTGCTCTGGTGGCGCTGGGCATGTGTGAAATATGCCACTTTACACGGGCCAGGAGAGTAGTGTACTCACTAAATACAAGATGAGTACCGTATTTTCGCGACTATAGGGCACACCTGACTATAAGGCGCACCCCCTAATTTCACCCTAACCCTTGACGAAATCCATACATAAGACGCACCACCCTATAAGACGCACCACCCTATAAGACGCAGTCACCAGGTGAACCACAGCAATGCTTCATTGCACACATTACACACATACAATGTATTGGCTGGTCAGTCTGCATTGTTATGCATCAAACTGACCTGGTTGTATGATTAGCTTGTTGTGACAAGCTAATTAGCTTGTTGTGAAACTTCTGATCGACTCTATCTGCAGATAAGGCGCACCCCCAATTTTAGACCCTTCTTCACGAAAAAAAGCCGCGCCTTATAGCCCGAAAATTACGGTGTCTTTAAAAAATTATCTAAACCCCTGACTGAAGTTAGTGATCGTAAAATCTCTCGTTTCAGGGGTACGAAGTCTGGATTCGCCACGAGCATGACAGCAGCAACACTGAATACGAACTCCTGACAACGACCAAGTTGACATACTACACCTTCACTCTTCACGCGCTGAAAGAAAAACTGAATCTGTCGCGAGAATCTGTCAGCAAGAACCATCCCAAGTTGAGCCTATCGTTCAGTGTCAAAGTCCGCATGATGAAATACAAGGGGCATTATGGGGCGTTTTCTGAGCCAGCACCGCTTTCCGTTGCTAAGTACTGTAAGTATCTCTATCCATCTGTTAAAGCATGAGTGTATTCATTAGGTGACTCTTTCTCCCTCCCCACCTTGATAAGACTGGTCTCCTGTCCAATCTATACATAGCCACTGATAACACCGAGGCTGGACTGATACGTGCTTAAATACACATAAATACAGTAAGATATTTTGTCTAATTATTAATACTAGCATATTGACCCACATTTTGAGGGAGTGTGTTTGTCTCTGAATATCCTGTGGTAAAGGGTCTGAACCATTGCTTTATTGATGAGTGTTTTAGGAGAGGGGTGGTTTCTTGGCTAGAATCCATTTCTTAATCGTTAACCTTCAAATCCATGAGCAGTGAGGAGTATTTTGACTTTCTAAACAGCAGCAGCATGTCTGGTTTATTGCACCTCTTCAGTCAGCCTTGTAATGCCAAGATGACCCAGATTCATGGTATACATGTAGGTATTACATGTATATGAGTCCTACTGTGTATCTGTAATATCAGCCACTCGTAGGTCACTGGTCTTCTTGTAGATGGCAGGACAGGTCACCACACATCTGATTTTATCTCTTTTTAGCTCACCTGGAGTGAGCTCTTGTCGTGGGTCTGCGTCTGTCGTCCGTTAGCAGGGCACGTTTCGTAACCGCTGGAGCTATTGATCTGAAACTTGGTACATATATACCCCTAGGTCAGATGACCTATGACACCAAGTTTCAGTCCGATTCGAATCTTGGCTTGGCCACCAGGTGGCGGAAACCAAAAACACAAAAAGTTCAATAACTCCTGAACTAATGACTGGATCACCTCCAAATTTTTATCATAGGTGAATCTAATGAGGGTACATTACATATATAACGGGTTTTTGATTTGACCTACTTTTCAAGGTCACAGAGGTCAAAGTTCAAAATTAGTCATTTGGTGGCACATTTCATAACTGCTTGGGCTATTGACTTGAAACTTGGTACTTATACACCCCTATGTCAGGTGTCCTATGACACCACTTTTCGGTCCGATTTGATTCTCCGCTTGGCCACCAGGTGGCCAAAACCAAAGTTCTAAGTCTAGTACATTGTAACTCCTGAACTGTAACTGGATTGTCTCCAAATTTTTATCACGTGCATCTAAGGAGGATACATGACCCTGGAACATTTTGATTTAACATTTGTCATTTGTTTTTCTGGTGCGTTCACCCAGGTGAGCACATGGTCCATGGACCATTTCATTCATGCAAATAATCACTTCTTTTAAAAACAAAATACCGTCATAGGAGTCTCCTCCTATTGTACTGTACACACAGGCCGCTCCTCGTAGGCTTCAAACCCTAACTAAGGAGAAGATCGGGCAGAAAGTCCGATCCACCCAATCCATGTACAGTCATTACATACATGTAGAAAGGATAACAGGTCAACTCAGGTTGACAACAAAATCCAACATGGCTACCGTCCATTATAATAAGATCTCTGTTTGAATTCACAATACAGATGAGGCTGCCAATCCTTATGGTCCTTCACCGTCGACCGGCCTTTCGACCCATAACTGGATCGCCATCGTCGTCTCTGTAGCTGTGATTTGCCTCGTTCTTACCGTCGCGCTCGGCGTTTATTTTATCCGTCACCGGCGCCTGCAGAGAAGTTTCCTCTCATTCGCTAACAGCCATTATGACACGCGGTCAGGCAGGACACGATTCTCGACGGGTGATCATGATTTAGGTAAGTGGTCACTGGTCATCTCCAATACAGTACGGAGCACAATCGGGAGGTAGCCATTCTTTTTCTACCATTTGATGGCGCTGCGACCGTATCAACTTTTCCACTGTGACGTTGTACGAAACGTCAACGTCACACTGCCGTGACGTTGTGGCTTCATGCTCGCACCTCGTATTGCCACGGAGATGACGTCCTGAAGACAATGAAAAGGCCTGATATGGTCGCAGCGACATCTTTCCGTGGAGAAGTGGCGATGTCCTCATTGCCCTCCCTTTATCCGCGTACGTCACATGGAAGGTGCGCTTCAATGAGGCACGGGCAAAACTAATCCGTGACGCGGCGCTGACTATCAACCAGGTCAGAACTACCTCATTGAAAGTGAGGCTAACATTGTTTTCCAATTAAATCTGAATAGCACACCCTGTTTCTGGGCCAAATATAACTAAAACGTTACTAAAACAAAAGCGAATCGACAGTCGTTTTGTAAACAGAAGGATGATGTTTGTAAACATTGCCCTCACAGCCAATCAGAATGCAGGAAATTAGTGTTTGTAAACAAAGATTCTTCCCCTTTTGCATTCAAATTTTTTGGCTGACAAATCGCTTTACATGTAACTAATTTTACTTTTCTATTATTAAGGTCGATCTATACCTATTGCGTGGCGCTGAACGGCCCAACTTTAACTTGTGATAAATCATTTATAACAATGATTACAAAAACATTTCTAGTATGGTACGTTACGTATGAAGCATCTAAGTGAACTTTCACCCTAAATAACTGGATCCTATTTCCAGATTGCCCAGAAAAATGACTTTGTTGGAAAGGCCGAAAAAATTTCCTTGAGCAATTTTACTGCAACATGCTATGTCGCATCGAAGCAAACTCTGTTGGAAAAGACGCAGCCATACCTAGCACATGTCGGTATAACCGCAGATTTTTTTAAAAATATGTTAATTATGCTTATAATTAACAAAGTTTAGCTTTTACTCCTGATAATTTTCTCTTTTTCGTGAATATCGCGGACATCTACTTCAAAAACCCAGAATCGGCTGTTATATGGACAAGCTCCATTTGGTGAACAACACATTTCCATTTTCAAAGTTTGAAAAATGTTTATAAAAGTGGGAGAAAAACTGCTCGCAAGTTTGAAACTTTATTCTTCACGTGGGTTTGTTTACGATATGCAACACACGTTCACTATAGTACGTTTCCAAGTATTACATGCGCAAATCAGCAGACCATTGAATGCCAAGGCCTATAACTGACTGACAACAATAAGATCTATTTGAGCGCTAGCGCGGCCTAAAATTGGCGAACAGAGTAGAGGCAATTATTATATATTATGATTCATTCAGTTTCACGCCAGTGAGTCCCTTGGAATGTGTTTGCCTGGGGAAAACCCAATGACTATAGATCGACCTTAAGTATAGAACTGCTAAAATATATCTTATTGCTTTTGAGCAAAAATCCCTGCGGGAACATAATGAATTTAATCGATGAAGTTGACCATTTATTTTGGCGTAAAACAACAGTCCAATGATCGACGTCATGCGTTGTGAATAACGCAATATTTTGTAACGTCAGAATGACGCACGATGCCTGATGACGTTCAACAATCACAAGGCATGCGCACCTGCGTTTTAACCTGGTTGATGATCAGCGCCTCCTTTTGTTTGCCGGTGTAACGGTACAGAGTGTCCCCCTGTAAAAAGTGTCCACTTCTATTGTTGAATGACGGACTAAGCGGCATGACTACAGAAAACCAATCCCCAGAGATTAGAATGTAACAATAGGATCTTTTGTTCCTGGGACAGTTTTTCCTGGGGACATTCTTTCCCTTTACACCGGTACCCCATTAGTGCCAATAAAAAAGGTCGTAGTCCTTGCTGAATGTGCTAATATTTCTCCCATATTTCAGATGGTGAAGAAGACCAGCCAATGATCACCGGCTTCTCGGACGACGAACCGTTAGTTATAGCGTAAATTCACGCTCTCCACAATTCCTGCCATTAATGTGGCGACTCGACGACGCCTCGTGAAAGTGCTAAAGTTATTGTGATTTTGATGTTGTGTGCTTTGTATATGGTTTGTTTGTGCTGAGGGTGTTTCATGTTAGCTTGGCATAGAATCTATGGGCTTTTCTCATTTGCTTAAGAATTGTGGGCAAAACAGAATTCTGCGGTGTGTAAGTTCCTGGGGCCTGTTTCAAAAAGTGACTTTAAGCTAATGGTACCTTTAACCAAATGGAAAATGCATTGAAGTTAATGGTACTATTAGCTTAAGGTCACTTTATGAAACAGGCCCCTGGTTACGGGTTATCCACGGTGAAGCAGACCATGCGAGAATATGCGTGTGTTTGAACTTCTAGCACACACACGCCATCTATTATTCATGATGATTCAAGGTGTGATTGGCCGTGCTTGGTGAACCGCATCTCTCGAACAATGAGCCTCTATAGGTGTCGCCTGTGCTCTATAAGTCATCATGTGACCAAATGGATAACGCCATTGAACATTCTTGACGCTAAAGATGATTTTGCGTTGATATTAACCATTTCAGTGCTGCCCTGCCCCTATTTTGGCATCATTATGAAGTGTGCCAAGTCCTAGTAAACCAGAACACGGCGTCATCCGTGCGACGTACATAACGCAATTTCATTTGAAAATTACATCATGACGTAAATCGTATTGAAAATGTTGGATATTCTGCATCACGACATGCGATTCCAGAATTGGGAATCAGCCACTCCAGTTTCCTCCTGCTGTACATAAATTAACATACATTAAGGAAACTGGAGAAAATGTACGCTGTCTGAGAGATTGACGAACTGTTTTGGTAATATTTTGAATCAATTTCAATCGAAATCCACCAGATTGTGTACCCTGCCGTTTTCTAATGACAGACTGCTAGCTGGCCTAAGTCTACCTATCCCACGCCATTTTCATCAACGAAACGTACTGATTTCTTTGTCCTGTTCACATAAAACGCACTGTAAAGCACCGTTCGTCGCTTGAGACTTCCGTGTAGTATCCCATGATTCTTTGGGCCGATAGTCTGCCGTATACTGAAGTGAAGTCGATTTTTTAAAAGCGGATCGAAATTCTTTCAAGCTGGTGACAGACAGTGAGCGCAGAGATCGTCTGGGCTGCTGCGGGACAGTTTCACTCGTATATTTGAATTGTTGCAAATATGTAATTCTATTCTAAATTTTCGCAAGTTGTAACTGTAAACTTGTAGATGTTTGAAATTTGTGGGAGCAATTACTGCCTGTACTTCTGCCAGGTGAAACATTACCTCTTTCTGTCCTCTGCATAGGCCTACTTGATTTTTCAGGGCCGACCGCACAGAAAGTCCGATAGTGCTTTCTGTGCCTATCGGCGGTTAATAGTTGATGGGAATATAATAACCGAAGTCATCCTCCAGAAATTTCGCAAATTTTCGACCCCAATCGGGGTCTTCCTCAGGCACTTTTCAGTAAGAGACTACAGAACTTTTTCAATGGACCGTGTCTACAGCTAGGCCTACGGCGTCCCGCACCCCATTCTGAACGCCGTGATGTGACTCGAAAAAACTCCACTTGTTTCAGCGATAATGACGTCGCCTCAAGTCAAGATGTCATGGAATGCAGTACGGGATGTCGTGACGCTGTATCTACCGTCAGGTGCTGCGCTCTTTTGGAGTGATATCGTCTATTGCTCCTGCCCTTTCTACTAACTATGGGTGATTCCAATTCTAACACATTCCACTCTGCCATCAGCTCTGGAGATTTCTGACGATATGTAGATTGTGCAGAATATCACGATACAGGTACATTGCTCCCTCGCTCTTACGTACCTCGATTCTACGAACTCCCCGATATTACGAGCCCAACGTCTGGCTCCCAAAGTTTCATGACGTGTACATGTACATGTATGTAATTTTGGCCCAATTCCTGTCCATGTTCAATTACCGGTACGCTGTGTACAATACAAACCAAAATCAAGCTTGGGTTTGATTAGTGTACAATACAAACCAAAATGTCCAAGCTTGGGTTTGATTAACGCATGTTGGAGGGTTTAATCAGGCAAATATTCAATAAAGTTAGTCCTGTACAAAGTGTATGCCTTAGGCCCCGATTACATAGAAGTATACGGTATACGAATCCTTTGTGAGGCCTTTGTTAACCGGCGTTTTCGTATACCGTATACTTAATCGGGGCCTTAGGTCTACTCGGCGTGGTATCATGCCCCCCACGGACGAATCCTCTCTATTACGAACTCCTCGTTAGTACGAACTTAACCCTTGGACCCCGAAGGGTTCGTAATAGCGAGGGAGGACTGTATGTCTAAAATGGCGCCTGCAACAAGCATGGTCTGCTGTCTTACTCTTGTCCTCTCTGATCTCTTTATGGTAAGATACAGGTAGTAATTGTCTCCAACGTGATGTTGATGAATGATAAAGAAGATGAGGATGCAAAACCAGTGATTTGGTGGAAAATTTTGTGTGCAATTCAGTTGACAATGGGGAATTTTTCGCAGTGACATCTGTTTATTATCACAGGCCTCAAATAGAAAAAGTAAGTTTGTGGGCAAGGCGTCTATGGGAATGGGTTCAGGTTTGTTATATTTGTGTGTACAGCAAAATCACAGTTGTAAGGTCACAGAGATTTGGCATTGCCGGGGTCCAGCTTCTCCTGTTGGTGATGGTCGGCATTGCTGGTAACACAGCAGGCTGTTGATATCTTCGAACTGAAGTCCTGACACTGACGCTTATGATATGATAATGTTGGTGGAGCTAGATGCCAGTGGCAAAGCCAGGTCTCTGTGACCTATTAGCATGCAGCACACTGGCCGCCAACTTCGGAGTCCAGAGGCGTTTTTTTGACGCCAATGTCCGAATGCCAGAAAAATCCCCAATGTGCTACGAATGGAATCAGGAGAACGCCGCCGGACGCCACTGAACTCCAGATATCAAACATGTTTGATTTTGGACGCCTGTGAACTCCCGAAGCAGCCAAGTGTGCTACCGATGGCAGCCAAATTTGGAGTCGGTGGCGAGGCTTTGGCCAATCAGCTTGCGTCTTGATGTCACACATGATTTCAAAATGGCAGCCTCAATGGCCCGAAAAGATGCTACTGAATGCCAAGTTTGGGCAGGTGTGCTCTCACCAGGATCCATTGGCAGCCAACTCTGGCGTCGAGAGGCGTCCAGAGGCGTTCAGTCGAACGCTTCTGGATGCCAGGTTTGGCGGCCAGTGTGCTGTTAGCTTTACAACTGCGATTTTGGTAGTTCGTCATGTTCTAGTACTGGTCAACTTCATTCTCCACGGTTGGTGCCAAAATTGGTTCGAAGTCAGTTTGTGTTCATTTGATGTGTGAAAAGGAAAAGCGTGTCTCATTGGAAGGTGGATAGTCAGGGCCGGATCCAGGGGGCGTACGCCCCCCCTATTTTTGGCAGGGCGAGAATTTTTTTTAGCAAGAAAAATTTAATCACATAAGAAGTTGAGTATTTTGTTCTCAGATGCCAGGAAAATGCACCTAAAAGCACTTAAAATTGACAAATTTTTCTGGGAGAGGGTCCCCAGGCCCCCTTTGGGCTTCGCGTTTTTGGTGCTCGCCCCTCTGTCTCGCCCCCCTTCTGTCAATCCTGGATCCGGCCCTGATAGTAGTGCGGTTGACCAGTCCTTTTCGATTTGACATTTAGGGCCATTTGCGCTGGAACGGAATGTGCAAAATGGCATTATGAGCGATGTAACAAGCAATGCTGCCTTGTATGATATGAAGCCAGGATAATGTACACTCTTGTAGGAAAGTAAAAGGACACCAGATTTTCCTAAATATCTCAAAAACCATTGGAGCTGCAGCAATGTTGTGTGCACCCAATCTATAGCAACATGTTAGGTCAGTCAGGCAAGTTGAAGATAAGAAAAAGAAAATTTGAAATCGGAAGATTTTTCGAAAAATTGTGAAAAATGCGATTTTGCTCTTAATTAATTTTGGGCAAAACACTATGGTTCTGTGCCCAACATGTTGCTACAGATTGGGTGCAAATACCATTGCTTTAGCGCCCATGGTTTTTGAGATATTCAGAAAAACTTGCTGTCCTTTTACTTTCCTACAAGAGTGTACATTGTATGATATAAGGCCCGGTTTTGTATGATATGAGGCCTGTTTAATGTAGGTATTAACATTGTATGATTACGAGGTCGGTTAATTTGGGGCCTAGGGGTTCAGCCCATAAATATTTTTAAAGGAATTTCATCAACTTCCCAATTTGGGACGTTTTTCATATACACACTGTCAACATTTCAAGCAACACGGTGTGTTGGACACATGTGTCCCGACATGTGTCTTGAAATGTTGATAGTGTACACAGGCCTTAAGTCATCATGTGACCAAATGGATAACCCCATTGAACATTCTTGACTCTAAACATGATTTTGTGTTGATATTAACCATTTAGGTGCTGCCCTGCCCCTATTTTGGCATCATCATGAAGTGTGCCAAGTCCTAGTAAACAGAACACGGCATCATCCCTGTGACATACATAACACAATTTAATTTGAAAATGACATCATTACGTAAATCGTACCGGTATTGAAAATGTTGGATATTCTGCATCACGACATGCGATTCCAGAATTGGGAATCGGCCTCTCCAGTTTCCTCCTGCTGTACATAAATTAACATACATTAAGGAAACTGGAGAAAATGTACGCTGTCTGAGAGATTGACGAACTGTTTTGGTAACATTTTGAATCAATTTCAATCGAAATCCACCAGATAGTGTACCCTGCTTTTTTCTAATGACAGACTGCTAGCTGGCCTAAGTCTACCGGTACCTATCCCACGCCATTTTCATCAACGAAACGTACTGATTTCTTTGTCCCGTTCACATAAAACGCACTGTAATGCACCGTTCGTCGCTTGAGACTTCCGTGTGGTATCCCATGATTCTTTGGGCCGATAGTCTGCCGTATATTGAAGTGAAGTCGATTTTTTTAAAGCGGATCGAAATTCTTTCAAGCTGGTGACAGACAGTGAGCGCCGAGATCATCTGGGCTGCCCCGGGGCAGTTTCACTCGTATATTTGAATTGTTGCAAGTATGTAACTCTACTCTAAATTTTCACAAGTTGTAACTGTATACTTGTAGATGTTTGAAATTTGTAGGAGTAATTACTGCCTGTACTTCTGCCTGGTGAAACATTACCTCTTCCTGTCCTCTGCATAGGCCTACATGTACTTGATTTTTCAAGGCCGACCACACAGAAAGTCCGATGGTGCTTTCAGTGCCTATCCGCAGTTTAGTTAATGGGAAAATGTGGTATAACTACGTATTTTCGCGACTATAAGGCGCAGCCTTTTTTCGTGAAGAATTGGAGGTGCGCCTTATAGGGTGATGCGCCTTATCTGTGGCTTGAGTCCGACAATTTGATCAGAAGTGTCAAGACGCTGAGGAAAAACCCAACATTCTAGCATGCATGCAACATGCACGCCAAGTCATGCTGGTTGTGACGGATACATTGAATCATGAACTGATGGAGTTACAGAGGCCTAATTTGTTACGGTAACTGCCGGTAGCACTCTCGCACTTTCTGTGAGGTCGGCACGAGGCAGTGAATCGGACTTTTGTAAATTAACCGTGATTTTCCGTTTGAATCCCTGATTTGCAAGGTTTCCAAGGCAGTAGAGTGGAACCTCTCTGTTAAGGACACCTTGGACTGACGAATGCTGTCCTTAAATGAAAGGTGTCCTGATTACAAAAGTGAATAGAAATGATCAATTTGGGACTGAACTTTCGTGTCCTTAAAGGAGCTGGACGTCCAAGTTGTAAACACTCACTCACTGGTTCTCTATCCACGCGACGCCTGCGATGCTGCCACCTATTGTCGGTGATTTGTAGTGACGTGAATATCGTGAGTGAGTTGCATTGGACCGGGCACCAGTCTAACGATCACGGGGCGCTACTGGTGCTGCCACCTTCACGAAGGAATAAAACTAGTTTGCTGGCCACTGTTTGTAAACAAACCAGTTTGTTTACAACTTGGACGTCGAGCTCCTTTTATAGAGAGGTGTCCTCCTGGCAGAGGTGTCCGCGAAGAGAGGTTCCACTGTATTTGAAATCTTTTGAATTGCTACTGCCCTTTCTAACTATGGGTCATTCCAATACCAACACATTCCACTCTGCCATCAGCTCTCAGACCCCTAGCTCTGGAGGCCAAGAATGGGCAGGGTGGACCAAGCTGACTTTGGGGCAAAAGAAGGGCACTTTTACCTGATACATTCTGGCCCATGCTGTCACCAAACAATGAAAAACAGGACACCTCGTCCTCGTCTGTGACTGTCAGGGTTTCCGCCAAAGGGGAGAATGGGGAGAATTCCATCCCCAAGAAAATTATTTGGGGATAAATTTATCCCCAAATTTTTCAGAAAGAATGGATTTTTTTTCTTTAAATCTTGTCTTTTTTCTTTTCAAAACTTCATATTATTATACCATCATGTAATATCTTGTAGTCCATGTACAATGTTGTGTGAAAAAATCCAAATAAAACAATCCCCAAAATTTTTTTTGAAAAAAAATTTTTTTGAAAAAAAATTTTTGAAATTTTTTTTGGTCCACCCCCAAATTTTTTTTTCTGGCGGAAACCCTGACTGTGGCACGAGGCAGACAATGTCATGCAATGCTTAAAGGAGCTGGACGTCACTGGTTCTCTATCCACGCGATGCCTGCGGTGCTGCCACCTATTGACGGTGATATGTACTGATGTGAATATCGTGAGTTGCATTGGACCGGGCACCAGTCTAACGATCACGGGGCGCTACTGGTGCTGCCACCTTTACGAGGGAATAAAACTAGTTTGCCGACCATGTTTGTAAACAAACCAGCTTGTTTACAACTTCGGCGTCTAACTCCTTTAAGTTGACACAGCAGAGGTCCTAACTTCGCCAGCGTCGAGCAGATGGCAGCACGGGGGCGGGAGGGAGTTTGCACGATTTTGGGGCAGGGCGGTTGAAAAGGAAGGGCAGGGCACGTCAGGCAACAATTTGGGGGGGGGGAGGGCACAATTCTCAGTTATTTTTAAGGCAGGGCACGGTGCCCTCTGGAAATGCCTAGCTGGGGGTCTGGCTTTGGAGATTTCTGATGATATGTAGATTGTGCAGGATATCACGATACAGGTACATCTAAAATGGTGCCTGCAACAAGCATGGTCTGCTGTCTTATTCTTCCCCTCTCGTATCTATTTTTGGTAAGGTACAGGTACAATGTAGTAATTGTCTCCTACGTGATGTTGATGAATGATGAAGAACATGAGGATGCAAAACCAGTAATTTGGTGGAAAATTTTGTGTGCAATTCAGTTGAAAATGGGGAATTTTACAGGCCTCAGATAGAAAAAGTAAGTTAGTGGGCAAGGTGTCTACGTGAATGGGTTCGGGTTTATTATATTTGTTTGTATAGCAAAATCACAGTTGTAAAGTCACAGAGGTCTGGCATTGCCCGGGTTCTCCTCTTGGTGATGGTCGGCATTGCTAGTTGGTGTCTTCGAATTGGAAGTCCTGACAGTGAAGCTTTTGATATGATAATGTTGGAGTAGTTACGGTAACCATATCGACCAGGCATAGCTTCTTTTACGATATATGATATCTGACGGCTATTGCCTGGGACGTTATGGTTTACCCATATGCGCCCTGTGGAGCATAGTGTATTGGGTCATGTACTGAACAAAATCACCAATTATTGCCAAACCTGACGAAATTAGAATAAGTTCTTGTACTGGTCAACTTCATTCTCCACTGTTGGTGCCAAAATTGGTTCAAAGTCAGTTTGTGTTCATGTCATGTGTGAAAAGGAAAAGGAAGCGTGTCTCATTGGAAGGTGGACGAAGTGCGGTTGACCAGTCCTGTTCGACGTGACATTTAGGGCCATTCGCGCTGGAACGGAAGGTACAAAATGGTATTATGAGCGATGCAACAAGCAATGCTGCCTTGTATGATATGAGGCCAGGATAATGTACACTCTTGTAGGAAAGTAAAAGGACACCAAGTTTTCCTAAATATCTCAAAAACCATTGGAGCTACAGCAATGTTGTGTGCACCCAATCTGTAGCAACATGTTAGGTCAGTCAGGCAAGTTGAAGATAAGAACAAAGAAAGAAAATTTGAAATCAGACGATTTTTCGAAAATTGTGAAAAATGCGATTTTATAGAATGTCATTTGCTCTTAATTAATTTTTGGCAAAACACTATTGTTCTGTGCCGAACATGTTGCTACAGATTGGGTGCAAATACCACTGCTGTAGCTCCAACGGTTTTTGAGATATTCAGAAAAACTTGCTGTCCTTTTACTTTCCTACAAGAGTGTACATTGTATGATATAAGGCCCGGTTTTGTATGATATGAGGCCTGTTTAATGTAGGTATTAACATTGTATGTTTACGAGGTCGGTTAATTTGGGGCCTAGGGGTTCAGCCCATAAATATTTTTAAAGGAATTTCATCAACTTCCCAATTTGGGACGTTTTTCATATTTAAATTCAGTATTGACAGTTTTTTTACAGTCTGAGTGTTTAGTGTTCTAAAAAAAGTGATATCTCATGAAATTAGTGATACAGTATAACTTGTACAACACTTTAAAGGAGATAATGGAAAAAGGTGCAGAGAACATTTGATTGTAGAAGTATGATGTTTTTTGGAAAGATACGGTCAATCAAATTCTGAAGAATTTTGCACATTCTTGGCTTTAGTGATGCAATTACCAATGTTTCTAGGCCTAACCTTGGTAATTTATTTCTTAACCCTTTCACTGCGGAAGCCAACTTTGTCGAAAATGAAGAAAACAGAAAAAAATATGGAAAACAGTTTTTGAGGGGCACTTGCACTCACATTCATTGGAAAGCTCTCAGCGAACACTTTCCAATGAATACCCATGTGACAGGTTTTCTGTAAGATTTAAGCATTTGGCTAGTTTTATTTGTTCAAATGAAGTTGCGACGAGCACAGTGAAGGGGTTAATACAGATTGCACTGGTACAGAGTACAACTAAGTTTGGGCAGAAAATGATCCAACAGGAAACAGTTGAAATAGCGGTACTTCTGCAATCTCGTACCCAGATAGTTACGGTCAGTCGAGGTTGGATGTCGCTATACTTATCTCTGTCTGGAGACTGCTAGCTACTTCACCCAATAGGAGCAGTCAGTCGCGCATATTGCCAACAGATGGCAGCAAAGTTCTAGTGGACCAATGTACGAAAATCTACGTGATTGCTGCGCGATCAATAATGACTGGGTCCGCTAGATGCATTAAATTGGGCCGTAGTGACACCTAGTGGTCAACTCGCTAACAGCTCCTGTTTGTGTGATTTGTGGCAAAGTGCGATTTTAGACCACAGATCATTGAAATATTTGCAGTGTAAAATATTATACACAAAAATGTCCTTAGAAAGCTTTTTATGACGGATCTGTTGTATTTATTAAAGAAAAAAACAAAGCACTACTTGGAGCACCATAGACTTGGGGTGAAACGGTCAAAAATTAGTATGCAGGAAGTTCACAGTTTATTGGTCTTCCCTGGAAATTTTCTAAGTCCAAAAACTAGGCCCACAAAGGGAGGCCTACTAGGATGAATGGTATAAAAGTCAGATCACTTTCGTGGCAAGTTCTCGGCCAAGGGCACTATGGATTGATTTTGGGAGGGATCAATTAGACCCCTGCTGAACAATTTCACAAAGGCCAAGAACTTGCCATAAAAGTGATCTGACTTTCATACCATTCATATACCGGTACTAGGCCTCCCTTTGTGGGCCTAGTTTTTGGACTTAGAAAATTTCCACCAAAGACCAATTAAACTGTGAACTTCCTGTATTCATGCGCCGTGTGTAACACACGTGTACAGTATTGGAAACCCCGAAGTAGTCCGTAGCAGTCTTCAGAGATTAGTGGAGCAACATCCAACCTCGGCCGAGCGTAACGAATCTGTGGGTACGAGATTGATATTTTTGTGGTGGGTCATTTTTTGTACCAACCTGTATATACCATTATATCCTAGTTGAATTTATGGATATTCAAGTTTTGTTTGTTTTGCAAATGTTTACTGCTTAATAGTAGACTTAATGCCATTTATTATGAAAGAGCTGTATATAGCATTTATAGAAATGTTTTGGAAGTGGTGGTGTGGTTAACCTTTACCTGCTGGAGCTGCTGTCACGTGCTGCACCCGTCTGACCGACAGTACTACATTCAAATGGAGTACCAGACTGCCCTAAGAGCGTCATCTTGGGGCATATTGGAAACCTCAAGCTTGACCAGGGGCGTAGCGGGAGGCAAATGCCCCCCTCCGAGAAAAAAGGGACAAAACAAATTTTTCCTCTAAAACGTCATTTCCCCTCTTCAAGCCAAGTTATGGTGGTGTCAGATGTGGGGAAAATGCATCTGGGAGGATGTAAATTTTCGATTTTTTTCTGGGGGAGGACCCCCAGACCGTCTCCAGCTCGCCCTCCAGACTCATCAATTTTGCTCCCTAGGCCATAAAAGCTAGCTACGCCCCTGTTGACAACACTCGTGCTCCGGTCACATTGCTTGCAGCGCCGACCTGCCGGAATAAACCGCCATGCCATGCGGGTTTCCCATTGGTGAGTATATAATTTGGGCGCACTTGATGTGTAACCACTTGAATGTGATAAAGAACTGCTAAAGATTATGTTTTTTGACCTCGAATGAGATAATGGAGCACTTGTGCCAGATCCAGAGTGTGTGAGTGGGGGTGGTGGGGGAGGGTTTCTGCCAGAGGGTACATTGGGTACTGAAAAAGTACCCTTGAAGCAATTTTGTTGGTAATGTGTGTGGCGGTCTTGGAAAACCCGTCGGATGTCGCATTTGAGAAAGTGTTAAAGGACCACAGTATTGCTTCCCAATCCTGCGTTACACCTACCCGCGTTAAGGGGAGACCTCTATTAACGACTTGGTAAACTACCGCATGCAACTAGTCTCGCGCAGCCAGCCGTTTCGTTCCGCAGTACTGCTACACAAACTTGTTCGATCCCCAGCGGCTGGGTGACCGAGACTGTAA
>NMRB01000853.1:88201-100090 GCA_002633025.1 Notospermus geniculatus
GGGGGGGGTCACTGTGGGCAGCTGGGAGAAAGATATAAAAATCATGACAACAGGAAAATGAAGCCGCTACTTTTCAAATTTGTATCAAAAGGAGGATTACTTATTATACCTTTGGTTAGCAGATTTTGCCCACTGGGGTTTACCCCCACCCCCCACCCCCAGAAGTTTGATCTGGCCCTGTATTGTACCGGTGTTACGTTTTCCAGTGAGGCCAGTGTGACATTACAATAGATTGACGGAATTAAGCCGTGACTTGACAATGGGCAACACACAGAGAAAGAGCGAGTCCGTTTCCCAGTGTGTTCCGAACAATGGGAATCACACAGAAAAACGTCCACACTGAAAAAACGTTACACCGGTATTATTGATTGGCTCTGGAGAGTCAATATAAAATAAAGCCATTTTCACTTTGTTTTTAATATTCCAGACATTAAGTGTATTTTTACCATCTGCTTACATAGGTGTTGTGCTTATTTTGCTTTTTGTGTCAGTTTGACTGCAAAAATCACCTTTATCTTCATTCCAACCACTTTTGTTCTTAGTCAGAAATTCATTTCTAAAATAGCTGTAATTTTGGTCAGAACTTTCCAAAATAGCTGTAACTTTGGGTCACAACATACTTTCTAAAAACAGCTGTAATTTAGGACCAGAACTTGTTTTCTAAAACAGCAGTAATTTTTAGCCCGCTTGGCCCATAGGCCAAAAGGGCTTATGCTGTGCTTGGTGCCTTTAGTGGTGGTCTGTCGTGCGTGCGTGCGTTAGTGCGTGCGTGCGTGCGTGTGTCCGTAAACTTTTCCCTTGTCAGATGGATAGCGCCTTCAGTTTTTGACCGATCATTTTATTCCCCCCCCCCCCCCCCCGAAGTTTGATCTGGCCCTGCATTGTACCGGTGTAACATTTTTCAGTGAGGCCCTTATGCCAGTGTGACATTACTTTAGATCGACGGAATAAGCCGCAACTTGACAATGGGCAACACACAGAGAAACAGCGAGTTGGTTTCCCATTGTGTTGCGAAAAATGGGAATCACACAGAAAAATGGCCACACTGAAGAACGTTACACCGGTATTATTGATTGGCTCTGGAGTCAATATAGCCATTTTCACTTGTTTTTAATATTCCAGACATTAAGTGTATTTTTACCATCTGCTTACATAGGTGTTGTGCTTATTTTGCTTTTTGTGTCAGTTTGACTGCAAGAATCACCTTTATCTTGATTCGAACCACTTTTGTTCTTTAGTCAGAAATTCATTTCTAAAACAGCTGTAATTTTGGTCAGAACTTTCCAAATAGCTGTAACTTTGGGTCACAACATACTTTCTAAAAATAGCTGTAATTTAGGACCAGAACTTGTTTTCTAAAACAGCAGTAATTTTTGTTCAGAACAGCTCTTATTTTGGCCAGAACCTGTTGTCGAAAACAGTGGAAATTTTGGTCAGAGTATTTTCTAAAACAGCTTTAATTTAAAGCCAGAACTTGTTTTCTAAAACAGTGATAATTTTTGTTCAGAACTTGGTTTCTAAAACATCTCTAATATGCCAGAACTTGTTTTCGAAAACAGCGGTAATTTTGGTCAGAACTTGGCTTCTAAAACAGCTCTAATTTTGGTCAGAACTTGTTCTCCAAAATAGCTGTAACTTTGGGTCACAACTTACTTTCTACAAACAGCTGTAATTTAGGACCAGAACTTGGCTTCTAAAACAGCAGTAATTTTTGTTCAGAACTTGGTTTCTAAAACAGCTCTTATTTTGGCCAGAACTTGTTTTTGAAAGCAGCGGTAATTTTGGTGAGAATATTTTCTAAAAGAGTTTTAATTTAGAGTCAGAATTTGTTTTCGAAAACAGTGATAATTTTTGTTCACAACTTGGTTTCTAAAACATCTCTAATTATGCTATAACTTGTTTTCAAAAACAGCGGTAATTTTGGTCAGAACTTGGTTTCTAAAAGAGCTGTAATTTTGGTCAGAACTTGTTTTCTAAAACAACAGCTGTTAAATATATGGGAACAAAAAGTAACCTGAGGTAATTTCATTTGTCGAAAATTTATAAACTATGATTTTTGTCCATCAAAGGTGTCGGTTTGGGGAGGTCACTTTTGAGTAATTTAGGCTACATATATTCTTTTTCGCTTATCCCAGTGAGGATTTTTTTTGGTGGGGGAGGGGTCAAAGTGTGGGTTCAACTTGTGAGATTTCATGTGTGACATTGTATTCAGAAAAAACAAGAAAAAGAATCTCAAAATATTCTAAACTCCTTAACATGACATTACCCAAGTTTGAGTGTATGACGAGGAGCTAGCTAGACCCTGCGGTGGGGATGGACGTTATAAAACAGTGGGTTCCTATAGCTGGAGATGACTTAAGGACCCTCTCCAGAAGTCCCTCTTTGCCAAAGGGTTTCGCCTTGAACCACCAAGGGTTAAAATCACTGAGAGAGCAGAGACCTGGGGCCGTATGCACAAAACATAAGTGTAAAATTTCTCTTAAACTATTGTTCTAAACAAAAGATAAGGGGAATTTTACACCTAAGATGTTTTATGCATATGGCCCCTGGACTGGTATGCTTAAAATCATCTTAAGTGTAAAATTTCCCTTATCGTTTGTTTGGAACAATAGTTTAAGGGAAATTTTACACTTAAGATGTTTTATGCATACGGTCCCAGGGTCTATATTCATAAACAAACTGAAGTCAAAGTGTGATACAAGTCTTTTGTGTTCAACAAAGGAAAAATGTTCACTTAGACTTAAGTAGTTTTATCAGTATGTTCCCTGAGGCGTAGCGCGATTTAACCTTTTGAATTTCTGGGAGAAAATTAAAAATTTGTGGCGACAAAAATTGCACCATGTTACAAATCCACCATTTCTGATACGGCAGTTTGTGACATACGACCCAAAGCGCTCCAATGTGCTATGTGGCCCCTGCAGATGACCTTCATGTGCATGTGAAGTTCCGGCCCAATCGGACATCCAATATGGCCGCCAGGTGGCATAAACCCAAAAATCATCAAAGTCCTACTTGGGAATGACTTGACCCAGATTGCTCATAACTGATATGTAGTACCTCCCTCTGTCTTTAGACTATTATGTCCAACCCGGTGAGCACATGGTCCATGGACCATTTCATATGAATATTTGCCCTGAGGCGTAGCGCGATAACCCTTTGAGTGAGAGGACACCAAACGCATAGCGATTCAGAGAGTAAAAACCGAAGGCTCGTAATTTTAACCCTTGGTGGTTCATGATGAAAGCGTTTATGATTTGGAGGAGCTGACACATTTAATTCCACGTTTTCCAGATTTTTTTCCGCAGATGCTGCGATTGGCATATCGTAATGTGTGTAACATTCCTTCCATGGTAATCCTCTGTCCATCACTATGTAGGGTAGACACACATAATATATATCATATTTTAATAGCAACGAGTTCCTTTCTTCTTCACTTTTTAGCTCACCTGGTGAGCTCTTACGATGATGCAGCGTCCGTTAGCAGGGCTCGTTTCGTAACCGCTGGGGCTACCTGAAACTTTGTACACATGCTCACCAGTTTTCGGCACGATTCTACCTCAAACATGCGGCCATCTTTGAACTCCTAATTTCTAAAATTTTCCCGGGGAGGCCCCAGACCCCCCGCCGATATTGCGCCTCGCGCCTTTGGCGCTCGCTGCTAGGGACTAGGCTATGGCCCGCCATTTTGTCAAATCTTTGCCCCCCACCCCAAACTCCGGGACGTTCCTTCGGGCATGTCCCGCACCGCCCGTCCAGGGGTGGCCGCATAGAAACTCCGCTAGTGTTTCGACAGCCTATCGGTGTTAAAATGCATGGGAAAATGTACAGCACTATCGGCAGATGGGCTCCGCTAGCGCTAGCGGAGTTTCTATGCGGCCACCCCTGGTCGCTCGCCCATTTCATCGAGCATGCTCTTTATAGGCCTTCATAATGTAACGAATTCGAATTCAGGTGTGACAGGAATCAGCGTCCTAGGAATGCAAGTCCGCCAAACAATAGCCCGCTATTGGTTCGCTATGGAGCCGCTTGGAGCGCTAGCTGCGGCCATATGGAACCCCCCCCCCCCCGTAGGCAAAATCCTGAATCCACCCCTGTTCAATACCACGAAATTATGACAAGACAAAAAGTGTACGACGCCATGTGGAGAAAAATTATACCGACACTCATAAATCACCATTCTTCCATGACGAAAAACAGGTGCAGGGAAGCGTGTCCCAGTTCACCTAGTTTAGTTCACACGTGCTCGATCATGCATATGGCCGACAGGGAAGTAACCAGGCCTAATGCCCGGGAAAAAGCTGTCGAAGGGATTAACTTGGGACCCTTCTTGACCTTCGCCTGACACAAGTTCAAACGGAACTCGCTGGGGTTTCGGGAATGTCGACGGCCTTCATTCAGGATTAGACGTGTATGTTGACTTTTGCCGTATTCTCAGTGTGTTGTGACTGGCGGTCTCCCCTCGGAAAGCCGAGCAAAATATAAACGGGGGCCTCGCTGGGGTCAGTGGATTTGAGGACAGGAATTGTCGAGTGGTCATCTTCGGGAACGACGAATTGGGGACGTCAAGATGAATTTGTTTGGCGACACGTTAACGCGGACGGATTCGTCTGGAGGATTTTTGGCTGCGATTTTGGTGTTGGTCATCGCTAGAGGTACGTATGGTTTGACAACCCTTCCAAACTCTTAGCACACTGTAAAAATCGTCCGGTCCCATGGGTATACATACCTTCAGCCCTGTTGCATGTACGTGTACATGCATTTCGAAAAATTGGCCAAGATGAGAATTTTCTTATCCCAACTCGTGATTTTTGTAGGTTTTGCCGAAAATTTTGATACCTTAGGATGGGTTTCTGTTAAAGCCCCTCTGTGTTGAATTTTACGGTATTTTCAAAGTGTTAGGAGAGTGCAAGTAGAGGTCTCATAGCTCGTGAAGGTCCCCAAAATACTTGCCTGATACGTACTTCAAAGAATCAAGACCCTTCAAAGAATCAAGACCCAGGCCCGTATTCTGCAGGGTGGGCCAGAGAAAGTGTCGAACAATAGCATTTCTATTGTTCGAGGGACACTTTCTCTGGCCCTCCACCATGACAAATTTGGAGATGATCCAGTCATTATTTCATTGTAAGAGCTCACGGGTGAGTTTAAAATTACGGTTCGAATGACTGTAATTTTTAGCTCACCTGTGAGCTCATACAATGGTGCAGCGTCCGTCGTCGTCGTCATCGTCTGTTAGCAGGGCACGTTTCGTAACCGCTGGAGCTATTGATCTGAAACCTGGTACATATACCCCAAGGTCAGATAACCTATGACAGCAAAGTTTCGGTCCGATGAGATTCTTGGCTTGGCCTCCAGGTGGCCAAAACCAAAAACACAAAAAGTGCAATAAATCCATGGACTATTTCATTTATTATACTACCAATGTATACAAATGAGCCTTTTAGGTCTGCAGTCAGCTGTCGCTGTACATTAGATACTTCTAAATGACAGCCATGTTGGATTAACAGCTAAGACGTTGCCATAGCAACCCGAAACCATGCTTATTGAGATTCTAAGGGGCATATTCCTATTGGACTACAATACATTTATAGGGTCTGCGGTGAGCCGTTTCAAAGTTCCCTGTACATTAGATACTTCTAAATGACAGCCATGTTGGATTAACAGCTAAGACGTTGCCATAGCAACCCGAAACCATGCTTATTGTGATTCTAAGGGGCATATTCCTATCTGACTATAATACATTTGTAGGGTCTGCGGTGAGCCGTTTCAAAGTTCCCTGTACATTAGATACTTCTAAATGACAGCCATGTTGGATTAACAGCTAAGACGTTGCCATAGCAACCCGAAACCATGCTTATTGTGATTCTAAGGGGCATATTCCTATCTGACCATAATACATTTGTAGGGGCTGCGGTGAGCCATTTTAAAGTTACCTGTACATTGATGTGCCTAAATTGGCAGCCATATTGGTTTTATGCTAATNACTGGTTTCAAAGAAGTTTCACGTAGGTAAACACCGCTTACCTGAGAAGACCGTCGACCGCTAGAGTGGGCTGATACTGCGTGGCGTGGCTCACTGATGCTGGCTTCTTCAAGGCCAAGTTTTCTGTAAGCAACGAAAAACTTATGGAACTGCATGCCAGAAGTGCCCTCCTGTGAAACAAAGCGGTATCTCCGTTAGTGACCAGTGGGAGGGTGGCTGATTAAAATAACAGCTACAACTGAGTCACCATTAGAGTATTACTTCAACCGACCATCACCCCCGCACACTAGTGATGCTGCCTCTCACTGGACCGAGTGGGTAAAAGTATATACAGAGTGACATCGGTATAGCAGATGTCTTCGCGGTTCCTCCACGGCCGGTCGCGACTGTACGACAACAACGACGAACCCGGAAGAGCGGGAACCCATAAGCGTTTAAGAATGATGATCACGTCTCAGACCCTGTGGAACTGAAACGTGATGCGGGAACAGCAGGCCTCGTGTCCGTGCTGGATGGTCATTTACTGTGAACATTCGGCCTAAACCCAGTATCAGGGACATCAATCAGCTTATGAGGCTGGTAGGCCGACTGTAACACTGAAGATTCTAGCCACCGGCGTTGGTAACATTTCTTTAATCTTTATTGACAGTCATTGATCATGGTGTTGTAAGCGTGCGACGTGTTGCCGTGGTGGTGCGGTGATGGTGTGTGTGTTGTGCGTGTGTGTGTGTGTGGGGGGGGAGGACAACAGTCTTACCGAACGTGTTCGGGGGGTATACTTCAAGCTCGCTCAGCTGAAGCCAGTCATTACCAGGATACTTGGTAATGACGACCACGCGGCCCGCAGTGTTCCTCGGACAATGATACCTCATCACCTCCCCGGCAGCTAGCTCGGTTGACTGGTAGGCACATCGGGAATAGTTGCCCTTGTATGGGTCGTGCGAATGGAACATATCCATGGCCGAAATCCAGTAGTTCTTGGCCCGGTAAGCTGGGAATATGAACGGAATATTAAAAGCACGAAGCAAGAAGGTAACGCAACTCCTCGACGAGGTATCTGCCATAGTTTTTAAGTCATCACGGGACTGATTTTGCCTTGATTCCGAATTCAATGATCTGCCCGCCGTTATATTACCACATGTATTTAGGCTGTTAATAGTACATGTAGGATAAACCTATAAGATAAACTATACCCGAGCGCAGAAAAATGCGCTGCTCCATCTGCGAGTGGGATGGACAATTTATCAGACTCCTGTCGGTGGTTTCCTTGCGGCTTACGCTGGGACCAATGACACAACAACTGCCCATAGCTTCCTATGGTTGCGTTGCGCATAGAGAGCCAACTTGCGCGAGGAAACTCTTTACGTGGAGCGGCACCTTTAGCCGGAATACGCTGCTCAAGTACTCACCACTCTCCCACTTGTTCACGTATATCACCCGACCAATTTCATATTTCTTTCCAAGGTCAACGTAAAACCAGTTATCAGAGCCGCTGTTTGGTCCGCAGTACAGGCCGGACTTGCCGCTGGTAAGCGGCTCCCTGAACCCGTCCACGGCCATGAAGGGGAGCGAATCGGCGGTCTGGTAGGCGTACCAACATCCCGTGTTCTTTTTATAAGCAATGTTATCTGTAGTGCGGAAGGGGAATNTCGTCGATGATTTTTGAACAGACTTCATCCGAACGTGACCAACTCCACACGCGTTCTTCATTACCATAACAAAGGGCTCGCGGGGAAAGTTGCGGACTTTCTCACAAATTTTCACGAGCGATTTCTTTTTTGTGCGTGGATCGATGGTCAATCTGATTTCGAATATGATCTGGAAAAAACTTCTTCTAAGGCCGTTCCAGCCCCGATTTTTGAATTTCAGACGAAAACACCCAAAATTATTCAGTTTTCTGTTTTGACCCTTTTCAGGCCACTAATTAAGCAATTGCTAATTGGTTATTTCAATTTTGAAAAATCGGGCCTCGAACGACCATAGACCTCGCCATGCTGCATCCACCAGTACCTAAAATCCGGTCATTTGGAGCCGGCTGTACCCGTCATCGCCTCTGAAAACTTCATCTGGGACTTGCCATTGTTCATGAATAAAGTTACATAATCAGTTAATTATTGTGCAGTTTTTCACTTCGGAGATCTGAAACAATACATAAACTCACAAATTTCATTGGCAAAATAAACTTCGATCGTAACACATTCGTGCAATTCAATTTCAAACGGACCTCAATTGGATGCGTTTCACTATGTCCCCCGCCACCTTAAGAGATTGTCCCTCGAACGTGAACCGTGGCAGCGCCTAGGATGAGATTCTGATTCACCAACTAGACCGAACACTGCCTGTCCTGATTAAAAATACTAGGACAGACGCAAGCAAATGCATAAAACCATCATGGCGCCCGCTGG
The DNA here is from genome assembly GCA_002633025.1 of Notospermus geniculatus. NCBI lineage: Eukaryota > Metazoa > Nemertea > Pilidiophora > Heteronemertea > Lineidae > Notospermus > Notospermus geniculatus. The sequence goes on from NMRB01000853.1 coordinate 96,587, forward strand.
TCTATATTCAGCTCGGCGTCGGTCTATTGCTCTTGGAGCTGTAGAATGACGTCACTCGTCGGGAATCCGCCGTAGATCATTTGCTTTCACCGGTCTTCGAATGCAAGCTGCCCAGAAGACCGGGTACCAGTCTAATTCACCTACCCGTCTGAGTCTGGAGAGATTTGGCGTTGTAATTCGAAGACTTGGCCCACGCTGGAAACGGAAGTAAAGGCTTACACGTGACTGCTCTTGACCAATGGATGAACTTCTTACAACCAATCTGGGCCTGGATAAGATTTCATTGGTCCAATGAACGAACAATATCTTTACTTGACTGACTGAACACATTGACTGCCATGACCACTTACTTATCTTGTTGAAGGTATGATCCCAAGAGCTGGTGTAGACCCTGCTGCACGTACGATACTTGAGAAAACAATACGAATCAAACGTTCTGAACACGAACAGAAGGCACCGTGAGGTGGCGCTGCACAGCTGAGCACACTTTTGAATGGTGTGGACCTTGTAGTAATAGTCGTAGCCGGAACAATAGCCATATCGCCAGACGTAACCATTCATATCTGAAAAACGATTGACGAGTTGTTTAGTTGTCACCTGTCGGAAGTTTATTTCCTATCCTACATCCTACGAACCCTCGTAGGTCTAAAGGGGGTTTACACGGTTCAACATCTGTTGAAAGCTGTTGAATGTTGAACGCTGTTGAACGTTGTTGAAACCTGTTAAACCGTGTAAACCCCCTTTCAACACCATTCAACACGGCCTTTCAACAGCGTTCAACAGCATTCAACAGGTTTTCAGAAATAGGAACATGTTCCTATTTTTGAAACTTGTTGAAAGCTGTTGAAAGACCTGTTGAAACGTGTTGAAAGGGGGNGCTCTCCACAACTGCTTTACTTTGTGGAAGTCGCCGCGTTTGGTCAACAAATGGCGTCAGGGCCTGGCGCGAGTTTTACAGCCTATCAGCAGGCTGCTTCCAGAACTCATTGGCCCGTTGGCAACGGATGTTCTTGTGCTACCATGGCTACGAACCGCTCGGCCAATGAAAAAGTGTCTCAGGCCAGCTTGGTTACCGGTTGCTCTGTGCTCTCATTGGTCGACTCTCTCAGCGTCATCTGTTGACCAAACGCGGCGAATTTTACGAAGTTAAGCAGTTGTGGAGAGCGGGTAAACCGAAGGGGGCGCTGTACACAACTGCGTAGGGAGTTTAGTTGTTTGTGGGCATCGCCCAGATGGTAGGCCTACACTTGGGTGGAAATTTCAGGTCGATCATTCAAAGCCATCTTCGATGGGCGGCGGGGCTGGTCGTCGAAAGGAACCTTCTCCTGACAGAGACCAACCCTCACAAAGAAATTCAGGTTGATTGTACAAAGTGTTCTCAAGTTAATCGACGGAAACCGATTTCACGATGGCCACCATAGCCGCCATCTTGGATAGACGGCGGAGCTAGTCAGCGAAAGGAACCCTCCCCTCATAGAGACCAACCCTCACAAAAAAACTCAGGTTGATCGGTCAACGCGTTCTCAAGCTAATTGACGGAAACCAAATGTTAACGGCACCGACACCAACGCACATGCCCCCGACTTTCGGAAGTCGGGGGCATAACAAAATCAGACCGCGACGAATCATTTCAAAATCGCTGCCAGTGTGGCACATCGGCGCCCGACACCTCTGAGGTTCCGCGTTCGAACTCGTGGAGAGGGTGACTCTCTTTGTAGTTACTGGACATCAGCTGATTCAACGACTGAGCTTTGTACAGGAGAATGGGAGCCGATGTACATGCTATTAAATGGTTGGATTTACACCCCACAAATGCATTATCAACATATAGAAACATGGTGCCTCGTAATCATATAAGCATGTTTTTAGTAATTTTTAACTGGTTATGTAATCGGAAACGGCATTTTTATGTATTTTGACCCATTTTGTGTTAATTTACATAAAAAAAGTCATTTCTTATTACAAAACTACTGAAAATAAATTAAGAATATGCTTGTCTGCTTCTGAGGCACCATGTTTCTATCTGTCGGTAATACATTTATGGGGTGTAAACCCAACCATTTAAAAGTTAGCTGTACATCGGGTCCTATTCTCCTGAATAAAGCTCAGTCGTTGCGTCAGCTGACGTCCAATGATAAAGCCAGTTCCAAAAATTCAAACGGAACTTTCTCAAAACGCTCAAGGGTGCCAGAGTGGCACCCGGCGGATTCTGAATCTCTGTCATTTGGAGATACAAAAAATGCAAAAAATTGCTGTTATTCAAAATGTCACACTTTTTCGTTCTGCGTCCGGACTACTGACAGCTTTTTTTCCCGCACTACGAACCTGAAGCTATGCACGCCATCTCTACGTCATAATTTTTATCCGGAGCTTGGCCGATTGTTTTTCGAAATGGAACCACTGTGGGGGAGTGAAAAACAATTAACGGAATGTCCCGCCATTCTGGTGGCCGGACGCCATTATCTGCTGTGCACCTATACACCCCTGCGTCCTTGTGTCCTACGTTTGGAATAAGCAACTGGTTGCCCTGAAATAAACACGGAGAAAGTGCATGAGTGTGATGAGTTTGATACCTCACCCGTCCATACAGACATCCCACACCTGGACCATGCAACAAAACGATGCGTGGACAATCTGAACGTCAAAGTACGATTTGTACCAGCATCGTAACTCTGACGTATGAAGGGCGCCGCCATATTGATCGACACCGCACTACTTGCGGAAACCATGGAAACGGATAGTGATTCACAACAAACATGGCGGCGCCCTGCTCATGTTTACATTGCAACGATTTTAATAAAAATCATTGCAAAATGCACTCCAACGTTTTATATTCATTGCGAAATAACTCATTTTGTGCAAACAAACATCAGTTAAAGTGGTCCTAAACCGCCGGGGCGAGCGAGACAGCCTCGTTTTCATTTTCCCGCGCTACGCCAGGATGAATGAACGCCTGTCAATCATCACGTCACGTGATTACTATGGAATTTACTACGCGATCACTGATTGGGCAAGTTCTGATAATTGACAGCTGTGTGACAGCTGATTGTCAAAGCAACATGGATGCAACCAGTTCAGCGAGTCGAGATTTCTCCTCGATTCCGGGGAGTTTTAGCGGATATATTCACGCCTAAGAGTGTTCAATCCGACACGAGTGACACCATTGATGACGGTGTCGGCCGGTACATGCATGTATGCCAGGCAAGTTGGTCTTTTCTCAAAAGAAACCACAGAATTCACTGACGTTACACCGGCACGGCGGCGAGTTCCGCAGTCCGGCATTATGTTAATGATGCCATACACACAAACAACCTCCTCATCGTCTTAAAACTGAGTTCTTTCTTTATTATGAGCCACTTCGATAATGTTTCTGGACAATCCACAGCCGCTGGTCGGCATTTGCTACCTTTTTAGGCCGCCCTTTCCCTTCTTTCACTTCTCGCTTCGGCATCCTGTCTGCTGCGGTTTGCACGACCATCTCAGCGTTGACAAACTCAGCGAAGG
>NMRB01000853.1:114792-144824 GCA_002633025.1 Notospermus geniculatus
TAAATGTCCTGGGGGCAAATGTCATACTGTAGTATACACCCCATTGTACAGTACATTCTGAGCACTCATCTTGCATGTTCCAATCACACATCTTAAAAAGTGAGTTTTACTACAGTCCGACAAGTTTAATTCACACCTGATCCTTTGAGGATTAACATGACTACAGAGACGAATACAGACTTCGTGATGGACAGGGTCTAATGTCCAGCTGTCAATCAAGACGTGGCCGTTAAGCCTCTGGCCTCGATGAGCCCGTTGACAGCCATTGATCCACAGTTTTAGACGCCAGCATCGCCATTCATATGATATTTGTTCAATCATTCAATGTAACCTACGATACCACTCAAGCCTCATCGACTCTATGCAACTCATTGCGACGTGACACCTCTCAACGTGGTACATGTAGGAGACTGGTTACTTATATGACCGGGGTGTCCCCTTGTCCAACTAGTCATAAGCTACGGTTACACCTGTTGAAAATACCCGTGTTTTTCTAAACCCGTGTATGCGAAAAGCCCGGTAAGAGGTCACACCACTACATTGTAGTTAAGTAGCCCTGCGACAGTTACGCTGCATGCACTGACTCTTCAGTCATTTCTGTATTGGCCCACGTTGTTGGAGGCATGAATACGACGTCACTTAATGGCTGCGCCATCTGTAGCTGTGCTAAGAACTAAAGAAACACGGGGATTTCGAAAAGCACGATGAGGTTGCCGTGTCCCAAAAACCTGTGTTTTTCAGACATGGTTTTCTTGAAGCCTGGCAATTCATAGGTGTGACCACAAAAAACCCGGGGATTTTATGTAGTGTAACCACGGCTTATGTAGCCTACGATACCACTCAAGTGCCATTGACACTGCAACTCATTGTGACGTGACCCTTCTTAACGTAGTAGGAGACTGATTAGTTGTACGACCGGGGTGTCCCCTTGTCCAACTAGTCATAGCTCGTTGGTGCAATCCAAGCAGAAATATGACATTCACTTCACTTTCAACCAACACGGTCATCAAATCATGCAACAAAATAAATGAATCTGATTGAGTACAACTCTTGGTTCACATCGTCAACTTGTTCACATGTCACGACGTGACTCGATCGTCCTCGAGTCAGTTGCATGTGAACCGATCAGTTTCAGCTCTCTATGACTGAGTTTTGCAACACTTGCAACTAAAGTCCACACCTCACGATGAGACAGAAACATTGCGTCACATCAAATCCAATAGTTAGTGGGCGAATGTCTGCCTAGGCCAAGGCTGTTCCAGAATGAGTCAGCAATGGGAGGAAGTTCGCATGTTGCACTGCATGTCATCAAGAATATATTTAAGTACCAAGAAATGTGCAACTCCGAATATGTGCCAAAAAGTGAGTTTAGTAAATAGCCTCTGGTGACCCTGTAACCGAATGGATCTTAATTTGTGAAGGATTATTGTGTAGAGAAGATCATTACGAACAAAATGACACCTCCCATAGTTATATGTACTCAGGAATAACCGAGCTACAGTACAGGTCACAATTGACATCCCTACAGCTTCGTGTAAGTTACTCGTGAGTTGCGCGTAACTCACGGCTTTGGTTTCACGTAACTCGCCAAAATCGCGTAACTCGCCTCGTAAATCACTGCGTAGCTAGCGAAATTCACGTAACTCACCTCGTAAGTTATGCGTAACATAGCTCGTGAGTTGTTGCATAAGTTACGTGTAACTTACGCGAATTTAGGGATGTCAAATGTGACCTTTACTGTACAAAGCATTTTTGAATGGACCATATTTTCGACAAATTGATATTGTAATTGATCTCAGAGTTGGGCACTCTGACCTATACAACAAATCCATGGTTTCACCTAAAAACAAAAAAAATTGAATGCTAGTAATTTGTCTGTAACTTTACATAAGAATATTGATGATATTCTAAATAACACAATTCAGTCAACAACCGTTAAATCTAAACATTGGTTATGTAATTAGAAGGCCTATAATTACCGTACACCCTCTATTATCAGAAAAAGTAACTTAATGCCCACCCTTTTGCTTTATTACTAGTTATACATTCTTGGTACTTATTAGCTCACCTCTGTGAGGTGAGCTTCTCCCATGGTGTGTCGTCCGTCGTCCGTCGTCGTCGTCCGTCGTCGTCGTCGTCGTCCGTCGTCGTTAACAGGGGTGGCACGTTTCTAAACCGCTCGGGTTACAGACTTGAAATTTGGTGTACAGGTACCCTATGGTAAAAACTATCTCTGGACCGAAACTTAGCGCTGCTGCTTGTACACTCTGGCCTGTAGGGGGCGCTTTGTGGAAACCTTCTTTCGGCCATATCTCCTGAACGCTGTTAGCCAGAACCACGAAACTTTTATGGTGGGTTCCTCTGATGAGACTACATCACATAAATCCCGGGTTTTTGATTTGACCTACTTTTCAAGGTCACAGGGGTCAAAGTTCAAAATTCACTGTTTGGTGGCACATTTCATTGCTATTTGACATAGAGTGTTGTGATTTGGTGTGAAGATATATCTAGGCACCCTGCACGAATGCACCAAATTTCAACCCGATCGGACTTCAAATATGGCCGCCAGGAAGCCATCTTGAAAAATGGACTTTGACCCACATTTTATAAATGGGAGTAGGTAGGATGTTTTAACGTTGTCAAAATATGTATCTAGGTACCATATAAATATATGGTAAATTTCAGGCAGATTCAACGTCAAATATGGCCGCCAGGGAGCCATCTTGAAAAATGGACTTCGACCCACACCTCATAAATAGTGGTAGCTAGGATGCTTTAACCGTGCCTAAATATGTGTCTTGGTACCGTCTACTTATATGCCAAATTTCGGTTCGATTGGACTTCAACATGGCTGCCAGGCGGCCATCTTGAAAAATTGACTTTGGCCATATCTCATCGGTAGTAAATGTTACGATGTTTCTGCACTAATCCTTCACCATTCAGTGTATCACCAGGCTACTCACACTTCATACTCTGTCACAGAGGTGAGCACAATGGCCCTGGCCATTTCATATATTCTGGTGTCATGGACCAAAAAGTGGACAACAAAGAGATGTTTTGCACATACATGTACATTCCTAGTTCTCTATCGACAACACTGCTCAGAGTCAAACTGAATACAGTGCACTCATGCAGGGAACAATCGTCAGCGGTGATGTCATAACTTTCTGCATGAACTATTTTTGATAGACAAGTATGATAGTTGGAAAATTAAATTTCTCAAATTGAAACTAAAATTTGGGATGTAATGCCGAAAGTAGTGGCATGTACATGTAGTTCTCTTATCATTTTGTTTCACGGTTGGTAGGTTGCCTCTTCGTTGGCCACACATCCATTCAGCAACTGTAAACGGGTGTGTTTCAAAATTGGTCACCCAAGAAAATGGGGCAAAGTTTAACTTTGAAATGATCACAAAGATTTGTGTCAGAAAATCAAATGTTGTATTTGATAATATAGACCTTTAACTGTTAGTTTCTCCATCTGGGATGTACAGTGTACACTCATTTGAAGGAGGGTATCAAAATATATTGAGCTTTAACCAGCAAAATCTATCGTTCCGTCTGACACCAAAACTACATGTACTTTCTGCTGTCAGACTTTAAAGGGTTAATAGATCAATTAGTTTGCAGTGCCATAATTTAGAGCTCCATGATACCTAGATCTGACGTGAATATTGTAGAGTTTGAAGAAACAGCCTTTCACCAGCAGACAAAAGAATGGTGAAAATTTTCTGGTGTCGACGGAACACTTTTTGAAACACACCCAAACGTCACTCTGCGCTTACCGGTAGTTGTCCACTGAGCTACTCAAGACTTGCAATTATACAAATGTTAACACAGGTCTCTTTGAATTTCCAGGCTGTCTGACCCTTCATTCTTCCAATCACAGCTTAATTCCCCAAGTAGATGGTGATTGAAAATAACATGTTCTGGTTCTCAGTCAAATGAATCAAAATTCACGATAATGATCTGATATTTTCCGCACTGCGCAATCAATCGAATTGAACACAACAGTCAAGGTGACATTCGATTGAATAAAAATCATGGTACATAGACACCTGAAGTTTGCCTACAAATTACAACGTTATTTGAAAAGCCCAAAATGATTAAATCCTTTCCGTGGCGGGCTCTCACGGGATTTTAGTTGTGGCTGATTGATAGAAATCCAGAAGAGAACGTGAAAATTTGCGGAAGTAAATTGAGTGGGTTTATGTCTTTTATGTTGGAGATTTCAAAATTAATTTTCAAGGACATGATTTCCCTTAATTTAGGAGCAGTCTTTGACCCTAACTAAAGAGTTCTTTGAGTTTGAAAACAATGAATTGAGAGGTTTTAAGAGGATAAGTTCATGTTGCCTGTCCAATATGTATAGGTTATGGGCCGTATTCTAGAAGCTTCCATAACTCTTGCGTTTACCTTTAGCTATTGTTTTCAGGGGATAATACAAAAGCTTAACATATGGATCTTAAGCTAGGAATTAACCATTGATTTTCAAGCTGATTTTGCATTGCGACTTGCTTTGCAACTGGGTACTTGATTGCTGTAGTGGACTCGCTAGACGTGATTTCCTGAACACATGGCGAAGATGTGGTCAATTTCAGTCGGCAGTTAGGCGACCGGTACCAGTTTCTTGCGATCGTATTCAACTGCAGGTAGCAGGTTGCAAAGTAAGTCGCAACACAGAAACTCAGCAGTGGATTCCTAGCATTAGAGTTATAAGGAGGCTTCTAGAATACGGGCCTATAAATTTTGGTTTCTGGCTTCAGTTACTGCTGAATGAACTAGCAGATAAAGTCAGTTCTTACTTGGGAAGATGCAAGCACTTTTGAAGTTACGAACTCATAATGATAGCTGGTCTAAGTGAAAACTGCAAGAAGTGAAACACATATGGTACATTTAAAGGAGCACGGTGCGCGATCTCTAATGGGTAATTTGACTGCCAATGTAGAGGAAGCCACCTAGCGGCAGCAACACGAACTACAAAAATCCATTACATGTACAAAATGTACGTAGTAAATCGGGTTCGGTCACAGACAATGTAGTTAGGTCCCTTGGGTTGGAGAGTGGCGCGGTGGCGCCGTCTGTTGAGAAAAAGTGGCAATACTGGGCTCCTTTAAGTGCTAGTGAAGGCTACTGTCACTCAAGAAGATGTTTGAAAGTTTAATTGTGTCCCTTATGAAACAAACTCTTATTACTAGAAAGTTATTTGTATGCTATCAGAGAAAGGGTCCTTGGTTCTTTGTTACGGTTCAAAATCAACAATCAACATCATATAGCAAGTTAGTAATTAACACAAGATGTGACATGTTTATATGTATATGTGACAGTAAGTTGTCAAATATCAAGAAGATAGGAACATATATACTTAGAGTTCTGATTCATCCTATGTCAGATTTGTGGATGTGAATTTATTAGAAGCAACTTGAAAATTTTAATTTATTACTTCATGAAAGATAGCATGGGTGTGTTTCAAAATTGGTCACCCAAGAAAATGGGCCAAAATTTAACTTTGAAATTATCACAAAGATGTGTGCCATTGATTTTCCAAAAATCAAATGTAGTATTTGATAATATAGGCCTTTAACTATTAGTTTCTCCATCTGGGATGTACAGTGTACACGTATTTGGAGGAGGGTATCAAAAAATATTGAGCTTACCAGCAAAATCTACCACCATTCCTCCGACACCAAAACTACTTTCTGCTGTCAGACTTTAAAGGGTTAATAGATCAATTAGTTTGCAGTGTCATAATTTAGAGCTCCATTATACCTAGATCTGACATGAATATTGCAGCGTTTCAAGAAACAGCCTTTCACCAATTGACAAAAGAATGGTGAAAATATTCTGGTGTTAGCCAGAACACTTTTTGAAACACACCCACATGACCTTTCATTGACCCCTCGGAAATTTTTTTGCGAAAAATTAAATTGATTGTGATATTTCTGAATGAAATTTCATAGATATTTCAAATTTTATTGATTAGTACTGAGTTACAAACCCATGACCTTCCAAATATTTTCCTCAGATGCACTGCAGCTATCCATATAAAAACATGTTGACATAACAGAAATACATTAATTTTCATGGGAATTCTATGAAATGACTATAATTGTGCACCTGAGCTGAAAAATACATGAGGTGAATGACAACCCTAGAACTGAAAACAAAAGAATAGAATGAACAGATGACAAAATATCTCGGAATTTAAAAAAAATGACGAATATGTTTGCTCAAGAACATTAACGATGATGTGAATTGGCAATCCTTTACTATAGATTTATCCGGTTCCAATCTACCATTGATAAATTTGTACCTCGTACTTTGTCCCATATTGGAACTAATCACTTCTTTGCCACTCCTGTTTTGAAATAAAAAAGATCCGTTTCACCTTTACTAGAAGTAGATTGGTGAACATCATATGCATATAACGTACACAATTTGCACGTATAGTTAGGCTGAAAATTCAAATAAATGAACTTGGTATTGTTATGAATGAACTTGAAAAAAAAATCAGTTTTGTGAATGATTGATGTTATGCTGCGTGAATAACACATATTTTTCATTCTAAATGATCTCGGAGATTCTTATGAATCAATTTTCCTGGGATTCATTCAATATTAGAAAAGGTTGAAGTTCGCATGAAATAAGAACTGTGCTTTGTTGTGTAACCATGGATGATTCTTGCCCTTGGCATAAACAGGGTTGTAGATGCATGTATCGAGTTGATTTATTGAATAATAACAAAGAAAATAACCTTTGCATCGATTGTACAATTGCAAGATAGCATGATCCGAAAGTTTCCATCTTTGAAATACAGTAAACCTTGCCTAAGTCGATACTTTTGGGACTGAAGGTTGAGTTAGAAATAAGACGAGTATGCTACAGTTCATTCCAAATCCCAGTGGCGCGAGGTTTTCAGCCGATATCTCCGCAACGGCTGGGTCAAATTCAACGTACCATACATCAATTAACTTGTCTTTCTTGCCTGTATCTTTCTGCTATCTTCATTTTTCGCGTAAGGCCTGCATAACGGATCCCTTTCTCAAAACCCATTTCATTTCGCTAGGCTGTTCAGTGCAGTTTACACGTGCGCGATGCATTGCGTCATTTCAAAATGGCCACCATTTCGGCCGTAAACACGAACTGTAATTTGTGAAAGAACTTTTTTCTGTCATGTTTTTCGGGAAAATGACAGTAATGATGGCTGTACCGCCAAGAAAGACAAATCGATTGACGTATGTTTCATCAAAATCGTCCCAGCCGTTGCGGAGCTATCGTTGATAAACCTCGCGCCAATCGGAATTGGAATGGCGAGTAGGTTGTCATAATGATGACTTACACATTACTCATCATTATGTCGACTTGTAGGTATAAGTTGGCTTAATGACGACTTGTCCTAGTGGGGAATCCCCGTGTTGTACGGATCTGTATCTACAACAACCTAACCACATGATGCACTGGTGCATTCAACTTGTGCAGTGCATCGCCTACGCATCAGTTGGCTATCAGGCGTGGCCAGACTCTTTCATTACCATTAAAGTCTACACCGCCCCGCAGCGGCGAGTGGTTGAATCAGTCTAGGAATGTACAAGTGCAGACGTTGCCAGCAATGGCCGAATGTTTTTTTTCAGTGACGACTTTAGAGTTGGAAATTAAAAGGGTTTGTGTTACTTGGGACCAAACGACGAGTTAGCCATTTTGACAACGTACATTTCACGACATAGACTGGGACATTTCAGTGGAAATAACGTTATGAAAATGGGACTTTCGCTATTGTGATGACTTTGCACTTTGACGACTTAAACGCTGTAGACTTTTTAGGCGAGGTTTACTGTACCTAGCATAAAGGTTCGACCATTGCTTTTTGACATCACCATTTCCGCACTACTTCTTTTTCTCTCAAACTACAGATTCTGACTGCTCCAAGTCAAACACCATCAACCATCGCATTCCTGTCCCACGGGATAAATTCACACCGAAGTTAATTTTTATTCTATTTTCGTATTAAAAGAACCCCTTCTGTTAAATTGTGCCTCAGAGCTTTTCGGTACAGCTATACTGCAGAACACACCCTGACCCCTCAGGCTTCTGACACATACGCGGTCTATATGTGGTTATAAAAACCCTGCATCCATATTGGAGGGAAAAAATCAATATCTTTGAATAAAATGAGGAATTAACTTAACCATTCGCCTTCAATTTTACACCAAGCCATGAGTTTAACTGGTAGACGCAGATGTGTTTATTAGCAGGGAAACGACGAGAAGAAACTTTGATCTGAGACTGAGGAAAACAAGAATTATGAAAAAGATCATCTGGGTGTGTTTCAAAAAGTGTTCCGTCCGACACCAGAAAATTTTCACCATTCTTTTGTCTACTGGTGAAAGGCTGTTTCTTGAAACTCTACAATATTCATGTCAGATCTAGGTATCATGGAGCTCAAAATTATGGCACTGCAAACTAATTGATTTATTAACCCTTTAAAGTCTGACAGCACGAAGTAGTTTTGGTGTCGGACGGAATGATAGATTTTGCTGGTAAGCTCAATATTTTTTGATACCCTCCTTCAAATGAGTGTACACTGTACATCGCAGATGGAGAAACTAATAGTTAAAGGTCTATATTTTCAAATACTACATTTGATTTTTGGAAAATGAATGGCACAATCTTTGTGATCATTTCAAAGTTCAATTTCGCCCCATTTTCTTGGGTGACCAATTTTGAAACACACCCATCTACCTCATTCTGAAATGCATTATAAAAAAAATTAAAAAGTAATAAAAATAATATTGTTTTGCACATGTGGCTGACAAGGCAAAGGATTCTTTCAACATGTCGATGGCAAATTTTGCATAGTTTCATTGATTTAACTTGAATGGAATTAAAAATGCGTTCTTCATTGTTTAGTCAATTAAACGTGGGATTATCTAGATGTTACAAAATTAATTTAATTTGCATTGAAAGTTAACATGCCACAATGGTCAAAGAGTCTGGTGCATTATAAATTGCTCGAAGGTCATTACAGTCAAGGTTGGTTGGGAAATTGAATTTCAGTTCGAGGATTGTATTTCATTTTACAATAGATGAGTGGATTTTGCCCCGTACATCATTAGATTAATTCAGGACCACTAATGGTCGTGCCATAACCAAGAAAGTAATTGTTTTAGATACATGTATACAAATGATGTATTATACAAATGATGTATTAATATAACTGTTCCAAATTGAATGTCTCTGATAACTGCATCAGGAGATGGGTAATGAAATTGTCATGCATATTGATACAAAATACTATTTCAGGTTTTAAATGGAATTTACTTTTCTAACTTGACAAACAATGACAGCTACATGTATGGAACTGACTTAAAGTGTCAGTCCATCTGTTGATAGATAGAGCTGATGAACTAGCGGCAGTTGCGGAGGTGTACCGACAATAACAACGAACAACAAAAAGAACAGTCAACATGGTCAATGAGTCGCCACCTGACTGGCTGGTTCGGTGGTGACGTCAGAAAATCGTTAATTTATGATAAAAGGATGGCAGACGCTTTACCTGTTGATCAACGGATGGACTGCCGCTTTAAGCCGTTTCACGCTGGACCTGCGTAGAGTTGGTGTGCCAAGTACCCACACTACGCAAAAGTATACAACACATACATGTATGCCCTTCCATATGAAACACTGCACCAGCCTCAAAAGATTTTTCATCGGACTGTCCTAGGGTAGCTTGCTATTGCATATACGTCCAGTGCTGTATGCCAAAAGTACACAAAAAATTTAACATGTTGAATTTTTAGGGCGTCCAAAGGTTAGATAATCAATACATGAAATATATAGTATTACGCCCTACTGTTCTGGCTATGAAAAATTTTCGACCAGTTTTTGTGAAAAACGTCATCAAAATATACAAAAACGTCATCAAAATATGTGAAAAAGATTCATATTCTGTGAAAAGCGTCATCANCTTAAGGTCGATCTATAGTCATTGGGTTTTCCCCCAGACAAGCACATTCCAAGCGACCCACTGGAGTGAAACTGAATGAATCATCATGAATAATAATTGCCTCAACTCTGTTCGCCAATTTTAGGCCGCGTTAGCGCTGGAATAGATTTTATTGTTGTCAGTCAATTGTAGGCCTTGGCATTCAATGGTCCGCTGATTTGCCCACATAATATTTGGAAACGCAGTATAGTGAACGTGTGTTGCAAATAGTAAACAAACCCACGTGGAGAATAAAGTTTCAAAATTGCGAGCAGTTTTTCTCCCACTTTTATAAACATTTTTCAAACTTTGAAACTGGAAATGTGTTGTTCACCAAATGGAGCTTGTCCGTATAACAGCCGATTCTGGGATTTTGAAGTAGATGTCCGCGAAATTCACGAAACAGAGAAAATTATGTGGAGTAAAAGCTAAACTTTGTTAATTATAAGCATAATTAGCATATTTTTTAAAAATCTGCGGTTATACCGACATGCACCAGGTATGGCTGCGTCTTTTCCAACAGAGTTTGCTTCGATGCGACATAGCATGTTGACGGAAAATTGCTCAAGGAATTTTTTTCGGCCTTTCCAACAAAGTCATTTTTCTGGGCAATCCGGAAATAGGATCCAGTTATTTAGGGTGAAAGTTCACTTAGATGCTTCATACGTAACGTACCGTACCAGAAATGTTTTTGTAATCATTGCTATCAATGAATTATCACGAGTTTAAGTTGGGCAGTTCTGCGTCACGCAATGGGTATAGATCGACCTTAAGGTCACCGCACACTAGCGACTAAATTGAGGAGACCAGCGACACGACTACGACGTCGCAGGCGATAATCGCCTGTGATATTACCAACTTTTAGCGACATGATGACGTCACCCGCGGGACGCGCAGTCCCGTGACGTCGCGACTTTCTACAGTGTACATCTGCCCGCGGAATGCACGGTACAACGGGATCTAATTTTAAAATTGACATTCTGACGAACATTTTGACACCAAGAATACTGTATTTCAACAAACTTCACTCACTTCCATTTTCGAGTCGAATTTGAGACATCAAAATCATGCCGTTTAAATGGGTTTTACCATTGAAAAAGTGATCTAAATCATTTTCAACCTCAGATGCCTCCATCATTGATGTAATCATCGTATCAGACTTGATATTTTGTCCGTCACACTTTTATCTGATGGCACAAATCGGCTCCTATAACCAGTTAACACCTAGAGTAATAGAAACAAGTTCTACCCTTAGGTTTTTAGGGCGTCCAAAGGTTAGATAATCAATACATGAAATATATAGTATTACGCCCTACTGTTCTGGCTATGAAAAATTTTCGACCAGTTTTTGTGAAAAACGTCATCAAAATATACAAAAACGTCATCAAAATGTGTGAAAAAGATTCATATTCTGTGAAAAGCGTCATCACAATATGCATTCACGTGACACACAATCCCATAAAACGTCATTCATGACCTTGAACACAGTGAAATTTAGGTCAATATTCGATAGGGAATTCGTAGTATGGGTATTGCGTTTTGATGCATTTTCTTTTTAACCTTGATAAAAAGTAGAATGAAATTATGAAATTGTGTTGGTGCAGTGTTTCTGATGACATTATCATGATATAGCGCAATTTATGTGTGATGCAGCAGCTGTGTAAGCATACTGAGCTTATAGTGACTTCCGTGAATTCCGGATTGTCCTCTCGTTCCTCCCACGCATGACCACTGCTCCGTGGGGAGTATGCAGTGTATCACATAACATAGGCTAGGACATNGACTGCTGGACTGGTGGACTGCTGGACTGACACACTGACGCCACTGAATACCTATTTGACTAGCTCCGCTGACCTTTGGTCAGCTGAGCTAATAAAAAGTAGAACGAAATTATGAAATTGTGTTGGCGCAGTGTTTCTGATGACATTATAGCGCAATTTATGTGTGATGCAGCAGCTTTGTAAGCATACTGAGCTTATAGTGATTTTTGTCAATTCCGAATTGTCCTCTCGTTCCTCCCACGCATGACCATGCTCCGTGGGTGGGGAGTATGCAGTGTATCACATAACATAGGCTAGGACATTTTGTTGTTGAAAATTACATCACGTTCAGTTGACGTCATCGCGTCGTGATTCGAGTGCTTATAAAGATGTTATTGCATTTTTTTCGAAAAGTAAACGAGAACCTTGCATAAAATACTACCGGCTTTGGAACTCTATTTGATGCGGAGACTTATCATCCAAAAAAGGTGTAGGCCTAATCACCGTATTAGCAACCGTCAACTGTCGCCATTTTGCTCGATGCAAAGTTTGAGTGGGCCGTATAAACAACTGAGGGCATGAAAATAAAAAAAATCACTTACCTGTGTTAGTTATTGAATGACAGCAGCTGGATTGGCTTGAAAACCCGGGGGAAACAAAGCGAATATAGTCCATACGGCTTGCTGTAAAATCGAGTGCAATCCCACCTCAATCTGACCGCACAACGTTTTGACGTCATCACCAATGGTGTTGACGCTGTGCTTCTAGGCTACGCCATGGCCGGGCGTCGCCTAACCGATTCACCTTAGCAACGACGTCAGTTTTGACATGCACGTCAATTATTGGACTGATAGGGAATTCGCCTGATGACATGTATTTATGAGCGTGTGTGTTGATGCGTTTTCCTTTTCAATTTAAATGCTTCTGATGACATTGCCGGACGTTAATACGTGATGCAGCACCCTAGTGTAATCATCGCCAGATAGCCCAGGATGCGTATTTACAAATGGGCCTATGTGGTTTTATTCCGAATTTTCTCCCGTTTCTCACGCATGGCCATGCTCCGTGGGGAGCGGACTACATTTGTATTGTGCTGAATATTGACTGATGATTTCTCAAAATGGTCTCAGCTGTCCAGTTCGAAGTCCTCGCATCGTCATAATCATGTAATGGCACGATCAACTGGTCAATCAAGTCACGTCCAAAAATCCCGCCCAACAAAATAGCAAACCAATCAGGAAATTCAAACACCACCGCCCTATGTTTTTTTAAAAACATTTCTTGTTATAGCATAATTCCCTCCCCAGTCGAAAGAATATATACTTGCCTGAAATTCCAATGAAAGACACTATGGGCCGTATGCACCAAACGAAGATTATCTTGAACTCAGGTTGAGCCACAACTTTTCCATTGTCATGTTATGGCCTGGCAAACCTGAACAATTGAAAAGTTGTGGCTCAACCAGAGTTCAAGATAATCTTTATTTGGTGCATACGGCCCTATAAATTGACTTGACAACACAAATTGAGGTGATTCACCTCACTAATTTTCACGCTTCAAGTTCTCTGGGCACCGCCATATTCCCCCTGTTGCCTACGTCACCAAATTTTGAAACTAGCCAAACAGCAAAGCTGACCTTATTTCAAATCATCGAAATAAAGTCACTAGGTCGCTACAATGAGAATTGCGTTCAGTGCCAGACCCTCGGTCTGACGACCTCGGAGTATGACCGAGGGGCTGGTTGCACGAGACTACGCCGCTGGCGGTAGGCCCAGGCGGCCTACGTGCTTGATTCATGTACGGTGCATCAATGTACAAGTCCCGGGTGTCCCGCAAGACTAAACTCGTTTGGTGTCGGGCTGGGCACTTTTGGGTGAGACAGGCCTGTGATGTCCATTATCACTCAGTGAACTTGCGTTTGTTGATTTGCATTGATTATTATCATTTTTGCGGTTATCCCGACCCATGTTGATATTTGTTGTTCTGGTGGACCCGACCTGATCTTGATGTGTCCATCTAGCCTATATGTTAGGCCTATGTAGTGTGCATGTTGACTAAGCTGAGTTTCATTTCCTAGGTATTCATGACTGGGTCAGGAATGTCGGTCAGCCTAGGTGGCACTATGTTTTCATATCTGTTTTGATGGTGTAGGTACCGGCAGCATTACCAACTTTCGCTACCATCGACAGTGCGCAGGCGCGGCCATGCCCAGCGTACTAGTATGTACAGTCAATGTACAGGCGGCTAAGGAAAAACCCTTCCTATGGTAACATAAGTAAAGGAAATGAAATATTTCACCTGGATATGGCATCTTCAGGTGTCTACAAAGGCAGACATATCAATTCTAAACCAAAAGGAAATAGTTCGTATGCTTATGTTGCAGTTGTTTGATTTTCATGATAACTTCAGGTATGATGTTTTATAATGTGAACTACATAATCATGAAAGAAAAATGTGACATAAGCTTCATTAATTAGGAAAACAAAGAGCATTTGCAAAATGTCCGAAATCAGCATGAAAACAGTGAAATTATTCCCTAATGTTTGTTGTACTGGGAGAGTAATGGTATTATTTATCATTCATCGAAAAATCATTGCTAAAAATATTGGTTTTGCTGAAATATTTGCATAAAACGTGTGATTTTCTTCATTTCTGGACCCCTATTTAAGTGGGGGGGGGGGGNGGGGGGGGGGGGGGGGGGGTGAGAACAGAACAGCACATCCAGGGCTGTTGGATTTGAATGGAATATGTTGTGGTATTAAGATTATGATCAATATCAATGTGGTGTGTTGGTGTTGCGTAAGGTCATAAAAGGGAATACCGGGTACAATTTGATGTCCCACTGATCACTTAGGCCTACCCATATGTCATGGCTGATTATGCACGTTGTAACTGATATTGATCATAATCTTTACGACAGCATTCCATTCAAATCTGACAGGCCTAGGAATGAGGCTTTCGTGGGGGCAGCAATCTTGAATGCGAGCACCCCTAGCTGCGGCCAGCCGAACTAAAATGACAGCGAAAGTTGGTAATGGTCTCCGGTCAGTGTCACTCAAGACATTTTGTCTGTGCTGTAATTAAATGACTGGGTAAATTGTTGATTTTGTACCCCTTGATTTTTGTCACATGGTAAATTTACCAGTATTTTTCACTGTATATTTTGTGACTGTATTGGTTGATTCACTGCACCATTGGTGTCATGGAGTTCAACTTGGACCAGTTTGTGGAAAATCCCACAAGGGAGGTTTTAGAGAAGATTAAAGCTGAACCAGATCGTTAAAAGCAGGGCACGGGAGGTTTTAAAAAATAAGCCGCGCCATCGCGCGGCGTAGATGTCAAACAAGTGCCCATCCGCCATGTTCCAAACGCCCGTCTGCCATGTTTTGAATGTCTCTCCAAACCCAATAGACTTCCAATGTCCGTGGTGGCGCCAGCGTATTCCAAATCCAATCGGCAAAGGAGTCGCATCATGGCCTCGTATGAAAGTACACGAACATTATTGTACGCGGCAGTACATGAGGCATCAATGTTGGCATCACAATCACTGCAAACAAAACAAAATAAACATCAGTTAAGTTATAAGGATAAAACGAGAAATAGGCTACACGCAGGCATTACGAAAATAATAATTGAACTTTCAGTACATTCGGACTGGGAGCGGGCCGGAACTTTCCATACGCAAACAGAGTTGGAATGCACGACAAAGAAGGGCGAGGCCAAGGTCAATTGAAAAGGCCTAGCAGGTCAACCACACGGCTCAATAAAACTAATTAGACCGACTAATAAAAAGTAATGAAAGTAACCTACCTTACAAGATGAGAAGGCGTGTGACTTTATCCGTTCTAATGCAGGAAAACACAAAAAAATACACACACGGGTGTCCTTCTGTGACTACGAAATCGCCATTTTGTATTCTAGGTCTATGTAGACGCAATCACCCACACATAACATTGTGTGAATTTTTACATTGTAGAAAAGCAATCCAATTTCTAATAGAGGAATGTAAGAATTTATACAATGTTATGCGTGGATGATTGAGTCGAGGTCGTATTTCATAGGCCTAGAACACAAAATGGCGATTTCCTTAGTCAGACAAGGACACCGGTGTGTATATTTTTTCGTGTTTTTCTGCGTTAGAACGGATAAAGTCACACGCTTTTACATCCTGAAAGGTAGGTTACTTTCATTACTTTTCATTAGTCAATCTGATTAGTTATATTGAACCGTTTGGTTGACCTGCTAGACCTTTTTCAACTGGCCTTGGCCTCGCCCTTCTTCGTTAGTGCATTCTAAAAATGTCGCATATATGGAAATTTCTGGCCCGCTCCCAGTCCGAATGTACTGAAAGCTCAATTTTTTTTTTCGTAATGCCTGCGTATAGCCTATTTCTCGTTTTATCCCTCTAAATAATGTTTATTTTGTTTCGTTTGCAGTGATTGTGATGCCTACATTGATGCCTCATGTACTGCCGTGTACAATAATGTTCGTGTACTTTCATACGAGGCCATGATGCGACTCCTTCGCCGACTGGATTTGGAATACGCTGGCGCCACCACAGACATTGGAAGTCTATTGGGTTTGGAGAGACATTCAAAATATGGCGGACGGGCGTTTGGAACATGGCGGATGGGCACTTGTTTGACATTTAAGCCACGCGATGGCTCGGCTTATTTTTTAAAACCTCCCGTGCGCTGCTTTTAACGATCTAGTTCAGCTTTAAGAAGCAATTTCTTACAGATATAAACACTATCATATTGAAGTTAAGCGCAATCTGAGAAAAGATGAGCTGAAGCAAGCAGTTCTTGCTGGTTTAGTAGAGAAGGGTGTTTTCCAGGTAGAAGAACCTCCTGAGAATGAGGGGGATGGTTGCAAGTTGAAGAGAGTAGTGGGGATGTTGTTGAAGTTGCTCCGTTGAGTAAGAGAACGGATCAGTCTGTAAAAGATTCTGCTGTTAGGTAGAAAGAATTGCAGTTGAAGCAGGAGAAAGAGTTGAAAGAGCTTGAGTTGCACTATGAGTATGAGTTTAAGTGTAAACAGAAAGAACTAGAAATTCAAAAGGAAATCAGACTCAAAGAGCTTGAGGAGAGCAGCCTCTCCTGTGAAAATAGCAGGTTGTCGGGTGGGACACCCTCAGGTTCAGCATCTGGTTTTGATACAAGCAAGCATGTCAGATTGGTGCCTCCTTTTCAGGAGAAGGAAGTAGATAAATACTTTTTGCACTTTGATAAGGTAGCCAGAAGTTTGAACTGGCCAGAAGAAGTTTGGACTTTGTTACTTCAGAGCGTGTTGAAAGGAAAGGCCCAAGAAATATATTCAGGTTTGTCTATTGAATTGTCTTCAGACTACAAAGCTGTGAAGGAAGCTATACTCAAGGCCTATGAACTAGTACCTGAAGCCTACAGGCAAAAATTCAGGAACCTTAGAAAACCAGAGGCACAATCTTATGTTGAGTTTGGTCGTGACAAGGTCAATCTTTTTGAGAGATGGTGTTCCTCAATGAAAGTGGGCAACTTTGATGAGGTGAAAGAGCTTGTTCTTGTAGAGGAGTTCAAACGTTGTCTCACAAACAAAATCAAAACGTTTCTAGATTAGCGTAAAGTGACTGAAATCAAGCAGGCTGCCGAATTGGCCGATGATTATGCACTGACCCAGTAAGTCAGTTTTGTTCAAAAGAAGTTTCAGCAGCAACAGGTATCTCCTAAAACAGGTGATCTGGGGCCAGATTTACAAAAGCCTCGCTAAATGTTGGCGATGCGAGGGCTTTGCGGAAGCTTTGCGAGTGCGATAACTTAGCGATTGTTGGTATTTGCGAAAGCTTCGCAATGACTGCGCAAACCTTTCGCTATTATACATGTATAGTTAACGTGCCGTTTGTGAAGGATCGCAAGCTGTTATTTTCTGGCCTTCATACAGCGTGTACAGAGAACATAATCGCCAGTGATGTAATCCCTTTATGTTTGGATGGTGCAGGGAGGTTCGGCATTGTCACGAATTACGAATCTCGATTTCAGCAAGTTGATGACGATACGTCATGACTCGGTTTCTTCGTCTAAATCCGTGGTGATCCGATCTTCGGCCTTGTCAACGATGTGACAACCTCTCTAACAGCACGTCATTACCTTAAACAGATATATTTCAAGCATTAGTCCACCGCTGTAGTGTGCCAGGTATACACAATTATCACCCGTGTGCTCAGAAAAGCCCCCAAATATATTTTGCGTAAATGAAAATTAGCAATTCGTAATTTGTACATTACTAGGGAGTTTCCGCAACGCTTCCTCATTACGATTTACGAATATGTTTTGATTATGACGTCATCACTTTGACGTATGACGTTGCGTCGTTTTTCTGACGTCGTGTAAATTCGTTTCGTCTTGACGAGGATGGCTGTAGGTCTTCGTAGGTACGAATAATGAATTGGTAACTTTCACTTACAAGAAATGTTTTCTTGGGCCTGTCTCAGTATAGAGGTGACAATTGGATATACCTGGCGTACTTTAGCAGTGGAATGATGCTTGAAATGTCAGTGTGAGGTAATGAAGTGGTGTGAAATGGAGGTTGTTAGATCGTTCACACGGCCGAAAGTAGGACCACCACCGATTCTAGACGAATAAACAGTGTGATGACATACGGCATCAATGTCCTGAAATCGTTTCGTCATTCGTACTTTGTGACGATGCAGAACCTCCCTATTAACGGTAATCCTCGTCAAGACGCAACGAATTTGCACGACGTCACGAAAGAGATGCAACGTCATACGTCAAAGTAATGACAATTCATAGTCGAAACATACATGTATTCGTATTTCGTTATTCGGAGACGTTGCGGAACCTCCCTATCGCCTATAAATGTATTGACGATTCGAGTTCATCCTGAATTAAATCCAATACTTCCAAAATCACATGTCTCAGCATCCTTTTGGATTACCTTTAAGTCAGTGTCTCTAATGGAGTAAATCGGTTCAGGTACACCCTCTCACGACGTAAATTCCGCCGCATTTTCTCTTCCACATTTTCTCCGCCGCATTTTCTGTTCCATGATGTTAGTCTCGCACGGTTTAGCGATACCTCCAGACCTCCCACTAAAATTGTGCCTTTAGCGAACCGTTTGCGCAGGCTTGGCGCGATCGCAAAGATAGCGAAGCGTTCGTAAATATGACGCCACATTTGTGCGAACTATTGCGAGGAAATTGCGAATTCGCTAAATTTAGCGTTGTGCTTGCGAATTTTTGCGATGCGCGGCCGTCGTAAATACGGCATTTTCCTTTGCGAGGTCTTGGCGGGTACGCTAATTTAGCGAGCCTTTCGTAAATCTGGCCCCTGGGTGGTAGAAAAACTGATCAGGTTGAAAAGAAAAATGAAATGGTCCATGGACCATGTGCTCACTCGTTTGGACATAACAGTGTAATGACAGTGAGGGGTACATGTCAGTTATGAGCAATCTGGGTCAGGTCATTCCCAAGTTCCAGGACTTCAATGATTGTTGGGTTATGCCACCTGGCGGCCATATTGGATGTCCGATCGGGCCAAAACTTCACACGCACATAAAGGTCATCTAGAGGGAGCCACATAGCACATTTGAGTGCTCTGGGTCAAGTCGTTCCCGAGTTATAGCACATTTCATGATTTTCGGGTTACGCCACCTGGCGGCCATATTGGAAGTTTAATCAGGCCGAAATTTGACGTGCTTGTAAAGGTCACCTAGAGAGAGGTAAATATCAAGTTTGAGCACTCTGGGTCAAGCCGTTCCTGAGTTATAGTACTTGGATGATTTTCAGGTTACGCCACCTGGTGGCCATATTGGATGTCCGATCGGACCGAAACTCGGTAATTTTGAAGGTACCCCTCTAATACATGTTTATGCAAGATATGAAGATGCTCGGTGAAATAATGAGGACCTGTGGCAGGTTCGTTACTTTTGTCGAACTTTGACCTCTGTGACCTTGAAAAGTAGGTCAAATCAAAAACCCGTTATATATGTTATGTATCCTAATTAGATACACCTATGATAAAAATTTGGAGACGATCCAGTCATTAGTTCAGGAGTTATTGCACTTTTTGTGTTCTTGGTTTTGGCCACCTGGAGGCCAAGCCAAGAATCGAATCGGACCGAAACTTGGTGTCATAGGTCATCTGACCTAGGGGTATATATGCACCAAGTTTCAGATCAATAGCTCCAGCGGTTACGAAACGTGCCCTGCTAACGGACGACGACGACGGACGACGACGGACGACGGACACCGCGTGATGGCTATAGCTCACGAGTGAGCTAAAAATGATCAGGCTGGTAGCAGTAGTGGTGGGAGTAGTGATTTGGGAAGGATGACAGTCAGGCAGGCAAAAAGTCAGCAGAGGCCAATACTGTTTGCTTTTATTGTAAGAAAAAGGGCCACAGGATGGCTGACTGTTACAAATTTAAGAACAATCCGCCAAACCAAATGCGTTGGCCACAGCTATAAAGTCAGAGGTTGAAAGTCATTGTAGTGTTGATGATGAGTACAAACCTTTTGTGTCACAGGGTTTTGGTGCACAGGGTGGTAGTAGTGAGCCGGTTAGTGTAAGAATCCTGAGGGATACTGGCTGTTCTCAGACCTTGTCACTTGATAGCGTCTTGAACTTAGGATCTGAGAGTGCAACATACACTTAGCAGAATGTGCTTATCCAGGGTGTTGAGTTAGGGTGTGTTAGCGTACCGTTACATGTTGTTCACCTGAAGAGTGATTTGATTTCTGGATCGGTTACTGTTGGAATAAGACCATCCTTGCCTGTTCCGGGTGTAGACTTTCTGTTGGGTAATGATCTGGCAGGAGGTAAAGTTTCTGTGAACCCTTTGGTGACTTGTACTCCCAGTGTAAAGTCTGGTACAGAACAGTTAGAAGCTGAGTTTTCGGGTTTGTTTCCGGAGTGTGCTGTAACTAGAGCTTTGGCTAAAAGAGCCATGCAGTGTAAACAATCTGAACAAACAGCTAGACGTGCTGGTGATTTGCCACAAGATGGCTGTTTGTCTGAAAAGACTGGTTGTTTGCCACAAGATGGTGGTTTGTCCGAAAAGACTGGTTGTTTGCCACAAGATGGCGGTTTGTCTGAAAAGACTGGTTGTTTGCCACAAGATGGCTGTTTGTCTGAAAAGACTGGTTGTTTGCCACAAGATGGCGGTTTGTCTGAAAAGACTGGTGGTTTGCCACAAGATGGCGGTTTGTCCAAAAAGAGTGGTGAGTTGCCAGAAGATGGCAGGTCGGTGGTAAAGACAGATAGTCTGTCTCAGAGTTGTGAAGTCCCTCAGAAATCTACGTGGATGAGGTAGAATTCAGTTTGGATCAAACATTTGTGAGTCATGAAACTAATGACGTAAAGCTTGTTCTCACAACATCTGATAGCGGAGCAGGAGAAGGATCCTGAGCTCTGTGCTCTTGCTGAAAATGCATTGAATGAGGATGAGATGGCCAAAGTGCCTATATGTTTCTATAAGAAAGCTGGAGTACTCATGAGAAGGTGGAGACCTCCAGATGCCTCCAGTGATGATGATTGGCAGGTACACCATCAGGTGGTTGTTCCTGGAACGTGTAGACAGGAAATTTTGAAGTTGGCTCATAGTAATCCTATGGCAGGCCATTTAGGTGTGAGAAAAACGTACCATAAAGTTCTAACTCACTTTTTCTGGCCGAAGGTCAGGTCCGATGTCGTTGAGTACTGCAGGTCATGTCACGCTTGCCAATTAGTGGGTAAACCAAATCAGAACGTACCAGTGGCTCCATTGCAACCGATTCCAGCTGTTGGAGAAGCTTTCTCTAAGATAATTATTAATTGTGTAGGACCATTGCCTCGTACTTCCTCAGGGTATCAGTACTTATTGACAATAATGTGTGCATCAACTCGTTTCCCAGAGGCATTTCCTTTAAGGAACATTACAGCAAGGTCTATTGTAAAAGCTCTCACTAAGTTTTTCAGTTGGGTAGGGTTGCCAAAGGTTGCACTGCAGACCGATCAGGGGTCGAATTTCATGTCGAAGGTATTCAAGCAAGTCATGGAGCAGTTGAACATAAAACATGTTCACACTAGTGCCTATCATCATAAAGGAATCAACCATAAAGGTTCAACTGACAAATTCAGCATTTTATAAATGTGGACAATATCCCTTTAAAACCCAACAGATTTGCATTCTGACGTTTCCATGTGATAGGCAAGACCCTTCTGCACGTTCACTGCAAATTTTGTTGAATTCCGACTAGTTGATCTTATGATACAAAAGGTCTGAATTAATGAGAACCCCACGAACGATGTGTGTTCAGGGTCATCGGTGTACATTTGAATAGGCTGACATACATTTGTACATGGAACACTAATTGTGCTGAAAATAGCTCAGTTATTGTCAGAAATGGAATTTAAAGCATCATGTTGGCAGGTTCATGTACCTCTTCACCACAAAAAAAGTTGAAGCTCGTGCCTATTACGTAAAGCCAAAATTCAGGCAGTGAGAGACATCTGGTGGCAACACAGGAAGTGTATCCCTCAGTAAGTTCATCGTTCGCAGTTAAACCTTTATGGTTGATTCCTTTATCATTGTTTATGCTATCATCCAGAGAGTCAAGGTGCCTTAGAGCGGTTTCATCAGACTCTTAAAGCGAATCGACAGTCGTTTTGTAAACAGAAGGATGACGTTTGTAAACATTGCCCTCACAGCCAATCAGAATGCAGGAAATGAGTGTTTGTAAACAAAGATTCATCCCCTTTTGCATTCAAATGTTTTGGCTGACAAATCGCTTTAAGACAATGTTGAAAACCTATTGTATGGAGAATGAGAAAAGCTGGGATGAGGGCATACCCTTGGTTTTGTTCGCAGCCCGAGAGGCAGTTCAGGAGTCTACAGGGTTTAGTCCCTTTGAGCTAGTGTTCGCTCATGAAGTGCATGGACCGTTGAAGTTAGTGATAAGGAGAAGTGGCTTGCAGAGAATGAAGTCTGCCTTGAAGTGAACTTGCTTGATCACGTGACGACGTTCAGACATAGGCTAACACAAGCCTGTGAGTTGGCTAGTGCCAATCTTGAGAGTTCTCAGAGTAAAATGAAAGGGCAGTATGATAAGAAATCCCAGGAGAGAAGTTTTGAGCCAGGTGATGAGGTTTTAGTTCTTTTGCCGTTAGCAGGAAGTGCACTGCAGGCAAGGTTTTCTGGTCCTTACGTTTAGAAAGGAAAGTCAATTCACTTGACTACATTGTGAAAACGCCTGACAGAACTTAAGAAACGAAGGTTGTCTCATATCTCATATATGACCTACCTGATGAAAGTAGTGTTGATGGTCAGATTGGTTATGAAGCAAAGTTGCAGAATTCTGACATTTTGAAGAACTTAGATCAGGAGAAGTTAGGTCATTTGCCAGGTCGTGAACGTAAGGCCATTGGTGATCTCGTGAGGGAGTATTCTGACATAGTGTTACAACCAGCCCTGGTCTCCCCTTTTTAGCTCACCTCTGTGAGGTGAGCTTCTCCCATGGTGTGTCGTCCGTCGTCCGTCGTCGTCGTCGTCGCCGTCGTCGTCGTCCGTCGTCGTCGTTAACAGGGGTGGCACGTTTCTAAACCGCTTGGGTTACAAACTTGAAATTTGGTGTACAGGTACCCTATGGTAAAAACTATCTCTGGACCGAAACTTAGCGCTGCTGCTTGTACACTCTGGCCTGTAGGGGGCGCTTTGTGAAAACCTTGGCCTTATCTCCTGAACGCGGTTAGCTAGAACCACGAAACTTTTATGGTGGGTTCCTCTGATGAGACTTCATCACATAAATCCCGGGTTTTTGATTTGACCTACTTTTCAAGGTCACAGAGGTCAAAGTTCAAAATTCACTGTTTGGTGGCACATTTCATTGCTATTTGACATAGAGTGTTGTGATTTGGTGTGAAGATATATCTAGGCACCCTACACGAATGCACCAAATTTCAACCCGATCGGACATCAAATATGGCCACCAGGAAGCCATCTTGAAAAATGGACTTTGACCCACATTTTATAAATAGGAGTAGGTAGGATGTTTTAACATTGTCAAAATATGTATCTAGGTACCATATAAATATATGGTAAATTTCAGTCAGATTCGACGTCAAATATGGCCGCCAGGGAGCCATCTTGAAAAATGGACTTCGACCCACACCTCATAAATAGTGGCAGCTAGGATGCTTTAACCGTGCCTAAATATGTGTCTTGGTACCGTCTACTTATATGCCAAATTTCGGTTCGATTGGACTTCAACATGGCTGCCAGGCGGCCATCTTGAAAAACTGACTTTCGCCATATCTCATCGGTAGTAAATGTTACGATGTTTCTGCACTAATCCTTCACCATTCAGTGTATCACCAGGCTACTCACACTTCATGCTCTGTCACAGAGGTGAGCACAATGGCCCTGGCCATTTCATTCTTTTGAGGTCAATTACTTCCTAATAACAGGATGTATTTAAAACCCGCTAGGTCTGTTGAATATTTGATATCAATGGTTACTTGTGCACTAAACAAAGTTTAGCCATCTCTATCCATGTCTCTGAAAAATGGGTCCAAAGTCGAGTGGTACCACCAACCCCGTCAAAAAAATTTCGGGGTTGGTTGTAACACATCTCATAAAGTGAGCATGGCAAATTTCCCTTTAGGCCTACTTCTTCATGTGTTTTTCAAAATGACACAGGTATTTGTCTCCTAAATAAACTTCTAAACACAGCAAATCTGCTCTTCTTACAAAAAAATAATTGATTGAACAGTCTATAGGAGGAGGGGTGAGGATTGATGAAAACCTTAATTTTGCCTATCTCCAAGTGGTGAGTTGAGCAATTTGGTTTTTTGCCATTTTATCAAAACCTGAAAAAAATGAGATAGGCAAATATCTTAGCAGGGCGACGATGTTACAATGTTTGTTACAACCAACCCCACCTATAGTTCAGGTCAAATGTGTGCTGCCAAAGCATGTGGAAGTGGGCCTTATCACGCTGGACCAGTTGTACAGGCTTTACATCATTATTCAAATAGTATCCAAACAAACTTCTAAAACTGCACAGGCAGTAAAGCAGAAGAGCTTTTCTGATCAGGTCATTTTTTACTTTCGTGTACTAAAAACGGTTTTTGTCGATTTTTTGGAAAGTCAATTCGGACATTCAGATGCCCTTTGGTACAAAGGTGGCCGATATCAATGTCAATATATGTGAGGAAACTCAGCCCTTCCCAGCGAATATTCTAGGAAATATTAGCCCTGTTACAACCTACCCCTGTTAGAACCAGCCCCGGTCTCCCCTATTTGGTGATGTGCCTACTACTAGAACCAATTTGGTTACACATGATGTTGACGTAGGAGATGCTGCTCCAGTTAAAAGCAGTCACCCTACAGAATGAATCCTATAAAGCAGGAAATTGTGGAAAGAGAGGTTGACCACATGTTGAACTAGAGCTGGCAAATGCCAGCAGACCTAGCTGAGCGTTTATGTTATGCTTTATCATGGGAGGCAACTGGAAAAGCCAAAGGACTTGTGTAAAACAAAGAATAGACCGCCTACGGACTTAACACTTACAGGCACCGATGGTAACGTAAGTTGCATTTTAATCAGAAACTGAAAAGACTGAAGGTACAAGGATACTCTGGTTTAATACTATTCCTACAGCCCATTAGGCTTCCTGTACATAGAAGTATACGGTATTCGGTATTTGGTGCACGTTTCGTTATGCACGCGTATACTAGAAAACGAACAAGCTTATTTCAATGAGCGGGTTACATAGCCCTATACGAGGAACGGTGCACACTATTCGCGTATACAAGGAATCGTGCTTGCACGATTTTTCCTCTGCGTATACTGACCGTGGTCGGGAGAGTAGGCATAGATTGGTGAGTTTACTCATTTCTAAATAATATTTTCGTTGATTTTCAGCATAAATATATTCCCGGCAATCAAAATCAAAGTAAATATTGGTATTCGCTAGTATATGATTGTGAAACAAAGTTCACGTTCGATAATTCAGGAAAGCAAATATTTTACAGAGTGTCCCCAAAATGCTAACTCTTTCTCGGTCACTCGGGGATGGGTCCTGACACATCCTCTACATGACTTAGTACTTTCCGGCAATGCAAATCGAACGACCAAATTGCCGAGTTCAGCCCAGCATATATCCTATATAAATCGCCGTGTCCGTATACCGTATACCGTATAGAGTATACCGAATACCGTATACTTCTATGTACAGGAAGCCTTAAGGCTGATTCATACTCCGTCCGGATTTTGCGCCGACTATGATCAATTTCACTGCGTGTGCACATTCACGTCGTGGAAACCTGCGATCAGTTTCATGCGCTTGACGGTCCGCAAGCGAGTATGAATCAGCCCTTACAGTGTCAGTCATGAGATTTTCTTGCGGGAGCTATCAGCCATTCCCGTGGATGTGCCGATATTTTAGGCTCAGGTTTCATATAAGACATTCGAACGGGTACCGCTTTGTAATATAGAGGAATGGTAATAGTGGGTGATGTCATCCACCAAATGTGTAGGGTTGGATGGGAAAAGACTGCCAACAAGAAGAGAGGCTAGAGAGATACAATTTTGAATACATTTTGTTGTGGAAAACATACGGTATGCATACATGGATTTCATGTGATTTCGGCCCACGGTGATTTCGGCCCGGTGATTTAGGCCAGACCATAATTCACCATCTAGGGGGCCTACTAATACATTTTTGTATGCCCAAACCTTTGAAAAAAATAAACAATTTTGATTGTCTCACCGTAAAAATGTAGTTTATTCTTTTAATTTTATTCAGACAAGTTACGCATCGCTCAATGGCAAAAATGTACATCTTCCATGATCATGTTCATATCGTTATCTATCAAACTAAAAACCAATGTTTATCTTATTACTAAATAAATTCTAATTCTAATTCCACGATGTAGCCCTAATAATAGGCCGAGGGGTACCAAATCTGCTCACTGAGGAGCTGGTTCTGGTGTCCGACTTGCGATCAGAGGGTCCTGGGTTCGAAACCCACTGGGTGTGAAACTTTTTTTTTTATATGGAGACATCGCTTAATTTGATTCGAGACAACAGACAATCCGGTGGAAACAGCTGAGAATCATTTTTAAAACCAGTTGGAGACAATGCCATCTCAAGTAGTGGAGACCCAGTTATGTCTATTCGAGTTGCAAAAGAAACTCATTTTAGGGACAAGAGTTGGAGATTCATTTTATCTCGAGATGAGATCGTTTTTAGCTCACCGGGGTGAGCTATTACGATGGTGGTGCGTCCGTCGCCCGTCGTCGTCCGTTGTCGTCGTTGTCCGTTAGCAGGGCACGTTTTGTAACCGCTGGAACTATTGATCTGAAACTTGGTACATATATACCCCTAGGTCAGATGACCCACGACACCAAGTTTCGGTCCGATTCGACTCTCAGCTTGGCCACCAGGTGGCAGAAACCCAAAACACAAAAAGTGCAATAACTCCTGAACTAATGATTAGATCATCTCCAAATTTTTATCATACGTGTATCTAATAAGGATACATAACATATATAACGGGTTTTTGATTTGACCTACTTTTCAAGGTCACAGAGGTCAAAGTTCGACAAAAGTGTCGAACCTGCCCCAGTTTGTCATTACTTCACCGAGCGACTTCATATCTTGCATAAACATGCATTGGAGGGGTACCTTAAAAAATACCAAGTTTCGGCCCGATTGGACATCCAGTATGGCCACCAGGTGGCGTAACCTGAAAATCAAGTAAGTGCTTTTACTTGGGAATGGCTTGACGCAGAGTGCTCAAATTTGATATTTACCTCCCTCTAGATGACCTACATGCACGTCAAATTTCGGCCTGATTTGACTTGCGTAACCCAAAAATCATCAAAGTGCGGTAACTCAGGAACACCTTAACCCAAAGCGCTCCAATGTGCTATGTGGCCCCCTGCCGATGACCTTTATGTCCATGTGAAGTTTCGGCCCGATCGGGCATCCAATATGGCCGCCAGGTGGCGTAACCCGAAAATCATCAAAGTGCTGTAACTCAGGAATGACTTGACCCAAAGCGCTCCAATGTGCTATGTGGTCCCCTGCAGATGACTTTATGTGCATGTGAAGTTCCGGCCCGATCAGACATCCAATATGGCCGCCAGGCATGCCAGGTGGCATAACCCCAAAATCATCAAAGTCCTACCTGGGAATGACTTGACCGAGATTGCTCATAACTGATATACCTCCCTCTGTCATTGGACTATTATGTCCAACCCGGTGAGCACATGGTCCATGGACCATTTCATTTCTTTCTCTGTACGACATTCTCATAACAGAGAAATTGGTTGTGTCATGTATGTAAGGTGTATCAGGGAGGTTGTAATAAGGAGTAAAAACAATGACTGTAACAAGCTCGCCCCAATTTCGCTGCCCTCTCCTGTCTTTCCTTTGTTGGAGAGGTGTTGTATAAGGTGATCTCTCTGAGCCTCTAGGCCGAGTATTTATAAACATCATTCACGTCATTGTGACAATATTGTAATGTAAATATTCCAATTATGTTAATTTGAATATTTTATATGTACCATAATTATCATCATTTTAGTCTCATTGGCAAATAAAGTTTCCTAAAAATACCTTCTCCTATCTTTCCTCTATCCATTAGAGATTTCTGGGCCTTCACTTTTAACCTTGCTGCCTTCGTGGTTGTTAGTTGTCTACATCGGTCTGTACAAAATGGACCCTTTAGCACTAATTAGGCCTAGGAAGGTTTTAAAGGGCCTCTAGAGGCAGCTTTTAGTGCATATTGATATGATTACTAACAGAGAGTTGGTGGCATGAGGATCCAACTTGGGCATCATTTTTGAGGTAAAATTTCACCAATGTCAAAATTTGATCCACAATTCATGAGTTCATGGTTACTAGCGCCACCTGTTGTATAGTTGCAGTACCGTTAGTAGCCTAATAGCAAGCTGCCTCTAGAGTCCCTTTAAGGATATGGGCCGTGGATCCTAGACAAGCCGTGACGATGAAAACAATGATAATAGGCCTATAACCACTGGCCTACATGTAGCATAGGACCTAACCATCGAGTTTCTGCTGAACGAAAAAGATGTTGGCGCAGGTGAAATGATGCGTACCTCCAACATCACCAGCAGACAGAAGCACCAGAAAAATAGAAAGAACAAAGATAAAGAAAGATGTCATATGTCATGTGTTCCATTTTAAGTCAAAAGACGATGCCAGTCGACTCACCTTCGATGGTGAAATTCCCCGAAAAAGGAACGCCCACGCAAAAATAGAGAGTTTCGCAAAAGTCCCCACAATGCCATCACGAATGCCAATCCCATTGTTCGATGCCACGAAGAAAGCAAATAGGATAGACGTTTGCGTCCGTGTTTCGGGGGCTTTGCAAACACTCCGTGCGGAGTTTTCGCAAAGCCCCCGAAACGCGGACGCGAACGTCTATCCTTTTGTTCGCTGCTCTCTTCGTGACATCGAACAATGGGATTGGCGTTCACGTCAGGGTTTCGGGGGCTTTGCGAAAACTCGCTAATAAAACACAACCATTCCCGAACGAAAATTCCCGACGGTTTGTGAAAGCTCTACCAACAGGGAGTTTAAGGAATCAAACGATAAACGTCAACTTTACGACCACGTTATTTTTTGTACCGAAAATGCAATATCTGGTGAATTCGCAGTATGAAAAATAACGTCGTAAAGTTAACGTTTATCGTTTGATTTCTTAAACTCACTATAAGTGACTTTAAGAAACCTAACGCTAATGCTAACGCTAACGCTAATTACGTCAAAATGACATCACCCCCAGAAGAAATACAACAAATTCATTCGATGTGACGTCAAAATGATGTCATTAACGTTAGCATTAGCATTAACGTGTGGTTTCTTAAACTCACTATTATCAAAGTTGCAAACGTTACTGCATGAGGTAACACCTTGGAGCATGCATTGCGCATGTTGCATCCTCTGAAGTCATTTGTTTAGGCAAAGATCAGGAAACATCACGTCACAGTATCCTGAGACCGTTATACGGTGATCCCCGCTAGTCGCCGCCACTTGCCCCTCCCATAGCATGTGAAGCCAGCAGACTCGAGAGGAACCACACCCATCACATATCAAAATGATACGCTGTTCAATCTGAATCGTGAAAAAATGGTCCATGGACCATGTGCTCACCCGTTTGAACATAGCATAATGACAGAGAGAGGTGTATGTCACTTATGAGCAATCTTGGTCGAGTCATTCCCAAGTTGTAGGACTTCCAATGATTTTGGGGTTATGGCACCTAGCGGCCATATTGGATGTCCGAT
>NMRB01000853.1:145290-159728 GCA_002633025.1 Notospermus geniculatus
CTCAGAAATGACTTCACCCAGATTGCTCATAACTGATATGTACCTTCATCTGTCACAAAACTATTACATGTATGTCCACCCAGGTGAGCATACAGTCCATGCACCATTTCATTTTATTCACTAGTCCACTTCGAAAACCTGGTTATTTGCCACGCTTAGCGTGCGGCTTGTTGACCTCCTAGTTTCAAAAATTCTTTGGGGACCTGGAGATCTTCAAGTTGTGATGATTGCAGATAAACTATATGTGACCCGGCACAACAAAATGAGTCGGAATGTGCACCGGGATGTCAGTTTCATTTCAATAAACCACTAGTGACACCTATTGAGGCAGTGAGCTGGGATCCCCATTGAAAATAGAGGTTTTCATGGATATGTACTAAATGGATGGCCCCTTCTTAGCTAAAATATGTCTGCTACCTTTTCTCTCTGAGTTTCATGTCTGCAACACAGTTCCCCATCTCGCAGACATGCCAGCTTTAGACCGCTTTCTTATGTGCCACTTTCTGACTTTTCAGAGCGGGACAGGTGAAGTTGAACTGGTCAAAGGTTGCATGATCAAAATAACAACAGATGTCAAATACGAGGAACAGTGTAGTGATAGCCTTCTTTGGCTGGATTACAAGAATATCAGCAATGTTGTGGAGCTAGGAAACAGGGTTTATATCGATGACGGTTTGATTTCGGTCATCGTGAGGGAAAAAGGTAAGTTTGGGAGTATTAGTGAGGTTCTGCAAGCTAACGTTGTACATTTACGATTACGATTTGACGACGTCATGACGTCACGCCTTATGTCAAGAAAGAACATGACGCGATGATGGCATCATTTGACTTGAAGCTTCCCGTGCCAGGTGAAAAGAGGGTCGATGCGAAATACATGTATACGGTACCCATTTATGAATACGTTAGGGACCTTGTCCAAATTTCGCACACATTCGCACCGTGCGAATTCTGGGCGAATTTAACCTGTCCGAAATTGTTGCGAATTTGTATAAAATCGCACAGCAAAATTTCGCCTCAAATTCGCCCTCCGCAAATATTCGCACCGCCCTGTCTGGCGGTGCGAATTTTGTGACCTACGTCATTATTCGCCCCCAAATCGCCTAGTATTCGCCTTGAAATCGCCTCAAATTCGCAGGCATGATCAATCATCGCGCCATGTGCGAATATCACACCGGAACTGACGACCTCGTTTTCGGCCATTTCACCGATGCACGAAAAAGTTTTCATCTCGCAACAAACGGCCCTTCATGTACCACTTATCGAGATTGGACAAAGTTGGTGTGTAAGGAAATGATTCCTCAGTAAGCAAACTTTTATTCACCTGCATTTTAAATCTTTCTGGCATCGAGATGTGTAGATTTTATCGATTACACATGACTCACAAGCCGACGGACAACAACAATCATCGTGACACCATTTTAAAGTCAGCTGGCCTAGTTTGATTGACAGCTCAAATTAGAATGTATGCCACGTGCGGGGCGCTATATAAGCGCGAATGTGTGCGAAATTTGGACAAGGTCCCTTAAATTGCAAGCAAATTCTTGTGCACTATGATACTGTTATGATCCGTCAAATACGCAAGCAACTGAAAAATGTCCATTGAAAAGCACGAATAAAGTTCCACAGTTTTGGTGAGGTCTCGCTACATAGTCATGGCGTGTTCTGCGCTGGCTTAAAAAAATTTATCTATTAGATAATTTTTAAAAACTCTGTCAAGTACACACGAACGGACATTGTTTGATAATATTTGTTATTTTAGGTGCTGATTTCCTGATGTGTGAGATTGAAAACGGTGGAATGTTGGGAAGTCGAAAGGGATGTAACTTGCCCGGTGTTGTGGTAGATCTGCCTGCTGTATCTGAGAGAGATATTAAGGATTTAAAGTTTGGTGTGGAACAAGGGGTAAGTAGAACGAACGAGCTAGAGGGGGGTTCGGAGTCTGTTCTAGTGGCTCCACCTACACGTAGGAGAGGCGAAAACGAAGTCCTTTCCCACCACGTACAACATGCACCCTTTGTTGGGTGCTATGGTCCCTAGTCAAGCTAGGGTGGTGGCGTAGTGGTTCGGGTCTCCGACTAGTGGTCAGAGGGTCCCGGGTTCGAATCCCACTGGGCCTGAGACTTAGGGAAAGTCTCTTTGACTCAATGACCTCTCTCCACCCAGGTGTATAAATGGGTACCTGTCGGAAATGCTCAGATTGTAGCGCTGAATGGGCAGTTCATCTGAGTTCTACTGAAAGGTTTCAGGATAGACTGGGGTTAAAGTGTAATATCCGATGAGAACCTCTACCGTAAACCCAAACTTTAACTTTAACTTTTAGATGCATTTCTCTCGATTTTTGATGCCATATTTGGTGCATTTCAGGTGGATATGGTCTTTGCCTCGTTCATCCGAACAGCTGACGCGGTCCACGAGGTCCGTAAGATCCTCGGTGAGAAGGGAAAGAACATCAAGATTATAGCCAAGATTGAGAATCAAGAGGGGGTTGACAAGTAGGTGGTTGGCCTCAACCCAAGCAGTTGATTTGATTCCCCTCCTCGCCCTGTTTTCATCTCATCCATTTCAGTTTGTACTTAATGCCTTTGCAGAGGCAAGTAAAAGACCCCATCCAAGTGAGGAACATGAGTAGCTTGATATGGCCTCTTCCATACTTACCAGGGCCAATAAATGCTATGGCATCGCCCTGATGTAACTAATCAAATACAAGTACTGGAATCCCCATCCTTCGCCACGTTTTCATTCCATCCCATTTCAATTTCAGCTATGATGAGATTCTGGAAGCCGTTGACGGTATCATGGTCGCTCGTGGCGACCTCGGTATCGAGATTCCCCCTGAGAAGGTCTTCCTTGCTCAGAAGATGATGATCGGAAAAGCAAACAAAGCGGGGAAACCCGTCATCGTGGCAACGCAGATGTTAGAAAGTATGATCTCCAAACCTCGTCCCACCCGCGCCGAGACAAGCGACGTCGCCAACGCAGTCCTGGATGGTGCCGACTGCGTCATGTTATCTGGAGAGACTGCGAAGGGAATTTATCCGTTGGAAGCGGTCAAGATTATGCACAAGGTAGGAGTGGTGAATTTGTGGCGTTGTGGTGGGCTCTGGTGGCGGAAAAAGTCATAAAACCCTTTGACAGTCTGTAAACTTGGTGTCAACATGACGGTCACAGTGTTAATTCTAGGCCGTGTTAGAGTGGCGGCGCGCCATGCCCCTAAAAGGGGGCGCCACTGTTCCCTTTTTTACTCCCTTGGCGCCATGCCCCTAAAAAATTTTTATCTTTTTAGGTTTTAGTCCCCCCCAGACCCTCTGTCATGGTCCCTTTTGGTCATACCACCTTAGAAACTGGCTTAAATTGGCTGTTGACTGGAGTTATAAGGAACATTTTAACTGACAAGCCTCTCAAATTCCGTTAGTAGAAATGTCGCGAATGAAAAAGTGCCCTTTTCTAGGTTGAAGTGCCCTTTTCACAAAGTTTGCACTGTGCCCTTCTGAAATCCTAGAATTAACACTGTCAGTCAGGTGACAGTTAGGTGTCAACCATTGCTAAATCATTGATTGCATCACGTCACCCGGTTTCAGATCGAGGTTCTGGTTTCGGCAGAAGTGCACACAGATCTGCGAATTTAAGATTCGTCCACAGGCGCGGATCCAAGGGGGGCGCACCTGCCGCACGCCCCCCCTTTCGGCCAAAAAATCTTTAAAATCGACCGTGAAATTCTGAAATTTGGAGCAAATCATTGAAATTCACCGCAGATTTCAATGTTTCTAGCACAGTGCGCCCCCTCTTTCCCAAAATCCTGGATCCGTCCCTGGTTCATTATCACAATCTTTTTACAGATTTGCCGAGAGGCCGAATCGGCCATGTATCATAGACAACTTTTTGAGGAGTTGCGCCGTGAGACTCCGACACCCACCGATATGGCACACACAATCGCCATCGCAGCTGTCGAGGCATCCATCAAGTGCCACGCAGCTGCTATTGTCTGTATTACTACAACTGGAAGGTGCGTATTTATTCCGCGATGTGACGTGATTGGCTTTGGAGTTCATCCCGCATTCTGTCCGTCCTCTAGAAGGTTCATTGGCTTGTATTCAGGGGTAGTGCCTAGATACCCTAGAGGAGCCTTGATAGCCTAGCGGTTATCATGTTATCACGCTGCAGTGTCCCAGGTCCGAAACCAGCCAGCCCAGGCCATGTGTGACCTGCTCCACCAAAAGTAGGTGCTTGTAGCAACCGAGGAAAGGGTTAACGGCCTTACAATACAATAGGTGAAATGTGAGTTGGCACAGGTTTACAACAGTAGTGGACAGCAGTAATGATAGTTGAGTAAACTGATGACCAATAATGATCACTTGCGACAAGCGCCTGCTTTTGCTGGAGCGGGTCACAAATGAGTAAATCATCCCTGGCTCTTTAGTCCTTCGCATGGGACAGTACGCCGTGGTGCCTTGTACCTTGTGCCTTTGCAAGGGCAAGTAAAAGACCCCATCCAAGTGAGGAACATGAGTAGCTTGAGATGGCCTCTTCCATACTTACCAGGGCCAATAATGCTATGGCTTCAGCCCTGACGGGAAAAATCTAATAATAATTATTGGTGGTGCCATCTATCTACTGGACTTTGTACCAATAAATTCCTCTGCCCTTTTGGAGCCTGCACCTGCAAGAAAATTGATGTTTCCTGTCTTTCCAGATCGGCCCACCTGATGGCTGCCTATCGTCCACGTTGCCCTGTCCTGACAATCACGAGGGTCGCCCAGACTGCCCGACAGGCCCACCTGTACCGAGGACTTTTCCCCATCTACTACAGTGGTAAGAAACAGATCATTTTGAACTTAGATGACGGTCATTCATGAGGAAAACTGCCTGCTGTAGAAAATTTCAAAGTGGCCTACTAAAAACTTCGGCGTGAGACTTTGGCCAAGTCTCTTTGCCTCACTCGGCTCACTCCACCCAGGTGTCAAATGGGTACCTTGCTGGCAAAGACGGTTTATGTGAATGTCTAGTCATGTGTGCGTTGTAGCAGCGGCCGGACTGTAATACTTCCCAGGAAGTTGAGCTTGCTCTGGGTTGCTCAGGCCTTTAAAAAAGCAAGGGTACTATTTAAAGCACCTTTGACAGGTGCAGATCCAAGTGGGGGGGGGGGGGGCGCNNCACCCGGCGCACACACCCCTTTCGGCCAAAAAATCTGTAAAATTGACCGTGAAATTCTAAAATTTGGAGCAAATCATAGAAGTTCACTGCAGATTTCAATGTTTCTAGCACAGTGTGCCCCCTCTTTTCCGAAATTGTTGATCCGCCCAGTTTCAACTTGGAAAGGGCGCCATACAAAATTTGGTACAGTATATACATAATAAACCGGGTGTTTTCCTCATGACGACCAGATTGTGATATTGCAGTGGCGCTGCAGTATTTATCGTAGCCTAACACACACGAGGGCACAACAGGCGATTTTATCACCTTGTGACACGTGGCAGAATTTTTTCGTCCGATTGTTACTGTGATTGTGATTCTCAGTTTTACTTTGTCCGTCATGTGCTTTGTCTGTTGCTGGCACAGATTTCAGTTGTTGCCGACCCATAGCAACCAAGGACACCAGCTGAGCTATAACGGGCCAGCAATAAAAATCACCTGATATGCCCTTGTGTGCATAAGGCCCCGATTACATAGAGCTATACGCTATTCGGTATTCTAGGCACGTTTCGTAGGGCACGCGTATAGTTTGAATCGAGCAAGGTTATTTCCATGAGCGGTTTACATAAGACTAAACTATTCTGAGGGCACGCTATTCGCTTTTTGTTCGTATTGTGCATGTCCAATTTTGCACCGTATACCGAATACCAAATACCGAATAGCGTATAGCTCTATGTAATCGGGGCCTTAGGCCTAGAGAGTAGCACCTGTTTCTACAGTTCATGAACTGAAAAGTGTTTGGGGTTGGGTCAGCAGCCCATTTCCAAACAAACTCACTCTCTGAAGATGTTTTCATGCATATTTTGTGCATTCCCTGGGTTACCGATACATCCTAGATTATACTCTAAAGCAGGAACATTCCGCGTGCAGGAAATTTGCGCGAGAGTGTATGAGTCGCGAAAATTTCCTGTCGCGAATATAAATACACACAAGTGATAAATATTGTGTGTGAAAAAAACTGAAAAAATGGCCGAGACTCGCGAAAATATCCTGCTGTGAATATGTCAATAATTCTTGATTCGCGAACATTTCCAGCCACGAAATTATCTTGCTTTACAGTATTCGTTTTCGTTCATTTTATCATGCAGTAGTCGAGGTTTCTTCTGTGCGTCCCGAATCCGTGTTTATCTAGAAGTTTGATTTGAAACCAGCCTTTGTAATTTCATTCTCTAATTTGAATTCTGTAGATTTCAGATTTAAAAATAGACAAACGTCATGTCATCATCCATTTTGCTTTTAGTCATTTAATAGGCTTTCATCATTTCATTAATCCTTGAAGACCAGGAGGAAAATTTGCATATTCATTAATCCTCGAAGACCAAGAGGAAAATTTGCATCATTTGTCTTTGAAGACCAATAGGAAAATTTGCATATTCATTAATCCTTTAAGACCAAGAAGAAAATTTGCATATTCAATGTCTGTATTAAGAATTATGCAGAAGTAAAATAATATTATTTATCCTTTGAATAGGTGCAGACGCCTTCTTCTGAGATGGGAATTGCCGAATTTTGGGGAAAATCCTGAAAAATACCTCTGAAATTTCATGAATGAAATATTTCTGATATTTCAGAATCACAATATTACATTTTAGTGCTATTGGTCGGCGAATTGTGAAATCTCTCTGACAGATTTTGAGTTCTTTGACTAGAAAGTCAGACTTGTAAAATATGTAACTAAAAGTTGATACGGTCGCAGCGCCATCTAATGATAGAAAAAGAATGGCGATAACCCCATTTGAAAAATATGTGTTCCCCAGAGGTCAAAGTTAGATAAGGTCCTGGAAATTGATGAAATGGTTTTTGTGTTTGCCGCATGGTTTTGGGTTTGGAGTGATTTGGGATGGTTAAATAACATTTCCCTCATACCATCTAGGCCAGTACAGCAGCAAGGAGGAAGAGAGACCCCCGCTGCCGGGAATTCAAGCAGCTAAAGGTAAGGTTACGTTTATTCCCTACTTTATCATGTTCTGTGAAAAAAAACAGCATGAAACGACCCTCTACTCGTCAACCTCTGCATCCAACCTTGATCCCATTCTTCAGACCTTTCCAATAAAGGTGGCATTCTAACAGTTCTCACCATATCTTATAACGTCAGAAGCTTAATACATGTACCATTCAATGGTCAGGGCCATAGCTTTTTTCGCAGTGGGAGGGGGCATTTTAAGCAGATGGACTCACTGGACGTGGGCTTCGCCTTCCGGCGCCGAAGGGGCCGGTTTTGGGGGGTCTGGGGACCTCCCCAGAAAAATTTTGAAAATTAGAAGCTCTGAGATGGGATTTGAGGTCAAGTTCCTGCACTCAGAGACATGAACAATAATGATCTTTTATCCCATTTGATTTTGTTGAAAATTTTTTTTGGACAATTTGTCTGGGAGGGGGGGGCATTTGCCCCCTTGCCCCTCTGCTAGCTACGGGCCTGATGGCCGCTGGCACACTAAGCTGGTCAAGCGGGCCATGGGCACAAAAGTTTAGGTAAAGTAATTTTCTGAGAGGATGCGTTTGGTAGTGTTATATCATGCTTGGACAATTAATGACCATGACGTCATGTGGGAGAACTAGTAGGCCGCCATCTTTGTTGAAAAGGTCTGTACACCACCTGGGAACCAGGTTATAGTCTCGTGTCCGTACGTTTTGCTTGTATGCATCCTCATCACCAGGTTAGTATTTGTTTTTTGTTTCCATATGGCTTCTTAGTGCATAGATTTGGGTCGAATTACAAACTTTCCAAAATATTCCAAATAATATTACTATTTTGAATGTCATTTGTTTAAAAACAGTATCTGTCATGAGAAAATTGTGGCCCTTTTTTCCAAGTTTCTGTTAAAAATAACACAGTCTTTAGCTGTCTCTTACAATAGTCATGTGAGGCATTTATAGAGGCTATGGACGTGACGTCATTAGCGAGGTGACGCCATGTTGGATGGAACGTTGTGACATGCTGACGCAGTGCATCTGACCACGTGCTCCGTCCATTTTCATCCAACACGTGGCGTCATAGCCATTGATGACGTCATTTGATGACGTCAGTGCATAGCCTCTATAAAGCGCTTTCTACTATTCTACAGTCTCAAAGTGCTTCACATTACCCCTATCTCTCAGCTCCAGAAACCTTTCTGGGGAACTCAAGGAGCAGCTCATTCAGCACATCACTTGATCCTTTCAGACCAGTTGAGAGTACAAAGTGGTGACACAGTGGGAGTGGGAGTCTTCCCTGCCGTAAGAGGCCGCCACCAGTTAGTGGTTCAGAACGGCACGAAATTTGACATCACAGAGAAGAAGTGCACGTCACAACGTTATCCATAATGACGTGGAGGCCATGGCTTACTCAGTGATGGCAAATTTTGTGCTGTCGTAGGACCGGTAACAGGTGGCCTCTAACGGTAGGAGACTCTCATTGAACCCATGACCGGTTGGTCTCTAGTCTGATGGTCTACCAGTGTGCCACCATGCTCCCAATGTTATCCAAATGTCATCCAAGCAGACGTCGTATATCGCCCAACAAATCCAACATTTGTTAGCATAAAAGCATGTTGTGAAGCATTTACCAATGAATGTTGTCGCATGTTGTCCAATGGGGGTCCCCGGTTGGGGTCGAAAATTTGCAAAATTCGGAGACGACTTTGTTTACTTCCATCAAATTTTGTTACACTTTGTCTACTAAATGTTGTCAGACACAATTTCGTATTAGATTAGTCAAAACATTTTCTACAAGACAAGATTTTATTTTTGTGTTTGCCTCATCTGTCCTCCCTCACTAACAAATGCATGAAATCCCATTTTCTACCTAAAAACAATAGACTCGATCACTCCAAAAGAGTGCAGCACCTGACGGGGCAGCGTCATGACGTCCCACAGGTCATTTCTGAACGCGATGACGTGACTAAAAAAGAAATCCAGTTGTTTCAGCGATCATGACGTCGTGAAACAATTTGGTTTTTTTCGTCGCACGTCAAGACATCATGAAATGACGTGCGGGACATCATGACGCTAACCCGTCAGGTGCTGCACTCTTTTGGAGTGGTAAATTGGAGTCCCATTCTTAACCTCCCTTTATCCGTCACTAGAATTTCAAGCAATCTTCTGTCTTAAATCTGAGCGATCCTTGAGCAGCCCCGTCAGTATTATCAAAATCAGTCTAGTGTTGTGATCCTCAGGTATACCTGGACAGAAATCTGACACAAAGGCATCATAACAGCGCCACCTGGCCTAAACTAGAATTACTCGTGTGTATCCTCATTCCGGTGGTGGCTTATTGCTGCAGTAGAGATCTTGAATAGACACATACAATGTATTTTGTTCACATATTAGGCTTGATTCATACTTCAGGCGTCAAGCGTCTGCGACCAAGTGCGATCAAATTTAGACACCGTGTCCAGTGCATCACGTTTGAAATCTGCAGGAGCTCAATCAGTTGAACTCCTCAAAGGCTCGAGGAGAGCTTTTCACACTCGTGAAATCTGAGGGTCAGTTACTTCAAGGATGCCGAGGAGCACGGTCAATCGAGCACCTCGGAAATGGCTGCTGGGGGCCTGGAAATGGCCACAGAAGAGCCCAATCTCCTGTGGCCATTTTGTGATAAATGGCCACAGGAGGACTGGGGGAATTTTGAGCCCTTCGACATCATAGTATTGATTCATAACGCTGTGGCCATTATCGTGAAACCATTCACGGCCCTTGGACACTGACAAAACCGTCCGTCGAGGTTCGGCGTTGAACTCCGCATCTCAAAAATGTGATCGCACGTCGGACGCAGGCACTGGTGTCCGAAGTATGCAAACAGTAATGTAAAACCTGGCCTGTTGTCACAACACCAGCAACACCAGCATTGGGACAGGAGCACGCTACGTTTGTCCATGCAGCATAAAAAATAACGCTTAACGGTAGTTGGATAGTAGGTATTCTTGGTGGAGGACCCATTTAACAAAGCCGTGGTGCACCAAACAGTCAATTTCAGGCAGTTGTGCAGCTGAGAGACCCCAACCTTTCGATGTGAGTTTACGGTATGTATGTATTTGTTACTTTCTGCCTCGACAGGTCCGCAGCTTTGTGTGAGGGGGGTTGAGAACCTACAGGAGGAGGCAGAAGGTAAGGTTTTATAAATTATCGTGATGTGATGCAAATTCTGGGCAAAGCTACTCCTGCAACGTTGGCAAATTTATAGGATAATTTGCCACCGCGAGAAGTGTGCAAGTTTGTGACGAAATGTTTGGACATTTTTGGCAAAAGTTGATTGCCAAGTTGGCTGTGCCCAGTTGCAAAAGAATGCGAATTTTGGCTGAGCCTAAAAAAATACTTGCAAAAGAAGCCAAATTTTGGCTGAGCCTACTTGCAAAAGAAGCCAAATTTTGGCTTGAGCCTACTTGCAAACGGCACTAGCTTTTGGTTGAGCCTACCAGCAAAAATATGCCAAATTTTTGCCTGAGCCTACTAACAGGATTCCAAATTTTGGCTGATCTACATATACTTGGAAAAGATTGCAAAACCTGGCTGAGCCAACTCTTGGGGTTTGAATTTTAACTGAGGTTACTTGCAAAGAGTGCAGATTTTGGCTGTGCCTACTTGTAGTTGCAAAAGATTGCAAAACTTGGCTGAGCCTACTTGTAGGATGCGAATTTTGGCTGAGCCTACTTGTAGGATGCGAATTTTGGCTGAGCCTACTTGTAGGATGCGAATTTTGGCTGAGCCTACTTGCAAAAGGCTGTAAATTTTGGCTGAAGTTGCGAGTTCTGTATGAAAGTCTGTCATGTAACTTTGCCCATTTAAATAATTTCCGCTTTATTTCCAGTCTGTGAAGTCATACCTCTTTCGCCACGTTCGCTCTACCTGTTAGTTGTATCATACCCACTCACTACTGACTCTGTCTTTAGCAGATGTCTAACCATTTTCATTGAATTTCACCCAAAAATACTTAAATATCGAGTTCTGTGGACAGAAATTTATCTCAACGGAATGCTTTCCATTGTTTTGCATGTGAGTTCGCGATAAGTTTTGGTGCTTAGATCGACTTACTGCACTCGATGTTATTTAAAAATGACTATAAAATATGGCTGCGAGTGTCTCGTTGCAAGTTGTGTACTTGTAAATGTTTTGTTGCCAGCTATGGTCGTGTTCCTTCTGGCATGTCTGGTTCAACTGCACTGTAGGGATGTGCTTGGGGTCCCTACCCATTATTGCTGAC
Organism: Notospermus geniculatus; assembly: GCA_002633025.1. NCBI lineage: Eukaryota > Metazoa > Nemertea > Pilidiophora > Heteronemertea > Lineidae > Notospermus > Notospermus geniculatus. The sequence goes on from NMRB01000853.1 coordinate 156,659, forward strand.
TTAAAGCCTGCAGCATCTCGCACGATTGCAGCGCCCCTGGTAGAATTTTGCACGGCCACTTCCGTTTTCAACCTCACTATCAGGAGTAAGGCAAATGTTTCCTAGATCGAGGTTGAAAAACATGTGTTGGTTCCTGATACCGCCGCCAGGGATCCATACCCTGGAGGTGGCATTGGGAACCAATGTGCGCAATTCAACCTTGATCCAGGAAATTTTTGCCCGTACTCCTGCTAGTGAGGTTGAAAACGGAAGTGGCCATGCGAGATTCTGCCAGGGACGCTGCGATCGTGCGAGAAGTGAAATCGGTGTATCTGATCGCAAGCAAGCAAAATTGGCTGTTTAAGCCAGCTGTGTGCTGGACAGCCATGTGTGGAATCTTCTCACCAGCGATGTTCGCCCATAACACAGTACCAAAGCCGATATCGCCTAGGCCTGGTCTGCGGTGGCTGGTGAGAAGATCGTTGGTGAGTAGCCTAGATTGCTTGCGATATCGCCTGGTGTGCTGCTGGCTTTAGTTATCCACACACTTGTCGGGATTGCAGCACAATTTTCGGTTGCGCCCATTGTATGGGGGCAGTGCGGTGGAAAATAAGCAAAAACTTACTGCCGAGCAATCTTGAAATGTACAAGTTTGTGGATGCCTTGAAATAGACAACGACAAGCACTCATTTCTTCACCTCATTCCTCATCATATTTTTTGGTGAAAGGTCCTGGTACAAGCGCCATCTATTGCTGTTTTGCGGAGCTGGGAATTTGGAGACACTAACATGATTTTTATCTACTTAGAGAGAGAACTCTGAAATGGGAGTTGAAAAGGAGCCCCCTTCAATTTGTGGTGGCCATTTTGGCAACTTCGGAATTTGTCTGTCCTGTGAAACTCCCTTCAAAGGCCTTGAAGGGATCCTATAGTCAGCCAGCTGTTAGGCTCATATCAATGCGGTCACTTCATCACAGGTGGCGCTAGCAACTGACAACCTACAGATTTTGGCTCAAATGTTGATGTTTAGTGTATTTTACTTGCAATATATGTCAGAGTTAGATTCTCATGCCAACCAATCAGATTCGGGCTCAAATGTTGATAGTCTATTTTACTTGCAATACATGTCAGAGTTAGATTCTCATGCCAACCGATTGGTGTAATGAGCACATCAAAATGCCTATGAGGAGGCTGCCTGTAGGGTCCCTTTAAGGTTTTGCATTCGTCTCCATGAATGACAGTATGACTAAAAATCACAATTTTTTGTCTGTCCATTTGGATAACTGTGAAATTTTCAAATTCCTAGTTCCGCCAAACTCAAAAGATGGCAGCGCTCTCTCCAGTCCTATTGGCTGACGCCATTCTTTATATTTGGTAATTTGCATATTTGCAGAGGGTGGGAACCCCGCTCTTAACAAGGATGGTACACGCTCAGAGGGTAAGGATGACTGACGATATTTGAAAACTGGTCAAACTGTGTTTGAATTCTTGTACCGTGGCAAATTCGTTTAAGTCTAAGACTGACGCTTGTCAATCATTTCAGTGAAAAATGGGGCTTGTACCGTGGCAAATTCGTTTAAGTCTAAGACTGACGCTTGTCAATCATTTCAGTGAAAAATGGGGCTAACGATTTTGAATTTTGATTTCAGCTGAAGCTTCTCCTATCTCCTTCTGAGTAGATGGCGAGTAGATTGCTTATGATATCGCTGGTTGTGCTGCTGGCTAAAAATGCTAGCTATGCCAATGAACATAATGGGCCATATTCATAAAGGGTGTTTAGCCTAATCAGCGTACAAATTCTGCATTACAAAGGTAAAAGGCCTAGAAAACTATTGTTCTGCATTTTGTATGCTGCCTGATCTTTGGCATTTACCCACACGATGATCACACGCGTCTATCTTTCCTGCGTCTCAGTGTGGGAGGACAAAAGAAAGTGTTGGACAAATTCTAGACAAGCCTGCCCGATCGTTCAACATTTCCTTTGTCCTCTAGGACTTACATGTAGACGCAGGATAGTTGTACGTGTGTGATTATCCTGCGGGTAAACGCCTCCGGTGAAGCACCATACAGACATCAGACAGTAGTTTTCTAGGCCTTTAACCTGATTAGGCGAAACACCCCTTAGGCCCCGATAACATAGAGCTATACGCTATTCGGTATTCGGAATTCGGTATACGCTACAAAATTGGACATGCACAATACGAACAAAAAGCGAATAGTGTGCCCTCAGAATAGTTTCGTCTTATGTAAACCACTCATGGAAATAACCTTGCTCGATTCAAACTATACGCGTGCCCTATGAAACGTGCCTAGAATACCGAAGAGCGTATAGGTCTATGTAATCGGGCCTTATGAATACGGCCCAATAACTCTCACACATGCCACTCGGCCTGAATTTACTCCGACCGTGTGGGTGTGATATCAGAACAAATTGTTGAATTCTGCCGAAAATACAAAAATACAAACACAGAATGAGCTTTCTGCAGATGCAATCACTATAAGTGTCCCTGTACGTAGTCACTAATCAAACTGCTTTTTGTATTTTTTGCCAAAAAGCAGGTTTCTGGGAATTTTTGTAGATTTTTGATGTAGTTTTTCTCTCCTCTGAAAAATCTCTCATTGCTGTTGAATTATGTGGTGTATGGTGCATAAAACTTTTCCCATGATCAGAGTTCGAAAAGTAGCAACGCAGAGTTGTTGGTGACAATTTTGGTGATAACTCAGGCCCGGATTCAAGGGGGGCGCACCCAGCACATGCCACCGCTTTCGGCCAACAAATCTGTAAAATCGACCGCGAAATTATGAAATTTTGAGCAAATCATTGAAATTCACCGCAGATTTCAATGTTTCTAGCACAGTGCGCCCCTCTTTTCCGAAATTGTGGATCCGCCACTGTAACTTGTGATAATTTTCAACCGAGAACGCAGTCCCCAACCTCAGTTTTCGGTGACTCTTAATCTTCGCCCCTACATTGCTGCGCACGAAGGTTTTGCGACACAGGGGTTTGAGGCATGCATTGCTGGGGTGGTGAGCGTGTTTCAGAGGTCCAAGGATCGCAATTTTACTCCCGTAACAACCCCCCCCCCCAAGTAA
>NMRB01000853.1:164967-196484 GCA_002633025.1 Notospermus geniculatus
CTGTAAACTTCTTACTATTTACAAGTCACCGATAACATTTTGGCTTGCTTATAAACTACAACCAGGACTTTTCAAATAATTGCTGAGTCATTTCTTGTACGATTGGCAGTTGAAAAATCTTATATTTTATTTTCAGAGCCTAGATCTGATGAGTGGACCGAGGACATGGACCGTCGTATCTACTACGCGATCGATCTCGGCCAAAAGAGAGGCTTTATTGCGCCGGGTGATATGGTCATCCTCGTAACCGGTTGGAAAGCCGGCGCCGGGTTTACTAATACTCTCCGTGTGATCGTCGCGCCGGAACCGCACATGCGGCGCCCAATAATGAGCAGCGATAAGCTAAAGAATTTGGACAAAATCAGCGCCGAATAATAACGACGTCTCTACCACTAGAGGGTGCCATAGACTGTTTAAGTTGCGGCCGTTATGAGGTCGATTAGTTATGCAGTTTGTGTGTAGGCAAAATATTGCTTTGTTAATAATGATCTGAATGGTAGGATATTTGGGATGTTGGCACGGTTATTTGGCAGTTGGCACGGTTATTTGGCAGTTCGTCCGGTTACATTTTTGGCAGTTTGTCCGTTACAGTGTTGGCAGATTTTGTAAATGACTGGGGGAGTGAAAATCATAAATGTGGGCCATCTCGTGACCAAGACATTGGATAAAATTGCCAAAAATACCCGTACAAAATGCCAAAAATTGTAATTGGATGGACTGATTTGCATGCTGCCATCTGTTGGTGATATTGTGAACCAGAACGTAGCGACACAGTAGTTAATCCCTTAAGTTGTTGTACAGTTTTGGGTCGTGTGTCGGTTTTCTTGGATTTTGCTGACAGGTGCTGAGGTGCAAACTTGCCTCCTGGTGATTTCGTCTCTCTGAAGGAACAGCCACGTTGGTTCCTTGGCTTGTCTACACTCAGAAAAAGTACATACTCCATGGTTTCTGGACAGAAAGGTTGGATCTGGGACCTAATTCACGAAGCTGTCGTAACTAAACTGAGTGCGTCAACTTCTGTTCATTTATGGCAACCTATTGTTCACTATTAGCCTGACAATAGATTTGCGCCCCCATAAAGGGGAGTGGCTTTGCGAATAAGGTCCTAGGACAATTGAGAAACGGCAACTCCCTGGGGACAAGATTGCAGCTGCAGCGCCTTCAAACGTATCTTGATGTGATATTCACCAATATTTCTGAGTCACTCGTATCGTAGAGTTTTACCAAAACGATTAAGGTCCCAAGCTTGTTTTCCCTAATAGACAACTAGACACTAAAATAGGAACAATCTGAATGTTGTCAAAAAGTGTTTTAAGGTAGTTCTGTACATGGGTACGTACATGTAGTTGATGGTAATGTTTTAAGAAGCGTAGCGTGTCCATTCAGAAGCAAGTTCTACGAAACTAGACCCTGTTTACATGACTGGCCCTATTCACAGGGCTAGACCCTGTTTACACGGCTAGACTCTGTTCACACGGCTAGACCCTGTTTACAGGGCTAGACCCTGTTTACACGGCTAGACCCTGTTTACACGGCTAGACCCTGTTTACACGGCTAGACCCTGTTTACACGGCTAGACCCTGTTCACACGGCTAGACCATGTTCACACGGCTAGACCATGTTCACACGGCTAGACCATGTTCACACGGCTAGAACCTGTTCACACGGCTAGACTCCGTTCACACGGCTAGACCCTGTTCACATGGCTACCTGTTCTCTTCAATCAGGGAGTTGTCAGTATCACTTGCATGGCAAATAAGATGCATGGCTTGTAGAATATTTTCTGTAAATTTCGGTGTTTGTACGATATCCATGAAGCCTTGTTGCGCCATCTTTGGACGCGATGTAGTACTGCTCAGATGCGAGCCTAGAGTGTTTTGGCATTTCTTGCATATCACTTCTTAAATACAGAGAGGGGTGCAGTTGGGATGAGTTAAATTCAGGATTTCTGCAAGAACTGACCAATCAGTGATGCAATTGCAAATATTCATGTGACCTCATTCTGACCTTTGTATTAAACAATCCTATTGGACACTTCACCTCCACCAGTGCAACTATCCTTGTCATTTATTGGCTGTGTGACAAATTAAAATACATGTACTACTTATCTCCTGCAACCCACCTAGCATGCCTAGCGAGGCAACAAGTATTTTTCCCAGGTTGAACAAAAAATTTGTGACTGGAAATTCAGCTTCTTGAAATCAAAGGTGAAACCTTGAGTTTTAGTTTCAACTTCATTGTAACATTGGGTCATATGAGTAAAGACTAGTAAATGCTTTTACTTGGTTTTGCAATACGAATGCACTAGGCAATGCTGTACAAATCTGAAGTAAAAGCATCTGCTAGCCTTTATTCATGTCATTATTGTCCGCAATAGTAGTCCCTGTCTGTGATTGATACATGATGTAATACCTTGTAATTAACATAATTAATGTATATTTGCTTGCTCATGCATATTCATGGTTTGTAGGATGATTTGCATATCATTAGCACAGCTTCTATTTATTTCACTGGAGCTGACTCACTGGTAATTACTCTAAACAGGGAATTGTACGGCTGGTAATTACTCTAAATAGGGAATTGTACGGCTGGTAATTACTCTAACTAGGGTATTGTATGGCTGCAATTATTCCAAAGAATTGTATGGCTTTAATTACTCTAATTAGGGTATTGTATGGCTGTAATTACTGTAACTAGGGTATTGTAAAGAAAAATGCAAATTGGTGTGGGTTTTTCACTGGACAAAAAAATGATTTGAATTTCATGATCAAGTAAGTGTTAAATGACATGTGCTGAAGTTTTTCTGGTCTTAGGAAGGTCTTGTAAATTGGTTAAATCTGAATGCTTGGCAGCAGTTGAATGGCTGTCGTTATTCAAATTGACCAATCAGAAATCAGATTCTAGTAGTACATGGAATCTTGGTGTTCATTGGCTGTCACTGTCAAGAGTCGACCAATGATGAACCATGTACTAGTAGTACATGGAGTCATGGTGTTCATTGGCTGTTTCTATCAAGAGTTGACCAATAATCATGCCAGGAACAATCTATTTGTCAGAATTACTAAAGTTGACTTAGTTTTGCAGAAAGTGCTGTGAATGGGGCATGTACGAGGTGTGACCTCTCAGACTCAAAGCATCTACATGTAGGATCAAAACGGAATAGAATTTTAACTTTTATTTGTAGGATAGAACTTCGTTGACATTTTTGCGAGTTTATGTGCTAAAATTTGTTAGAGTTTGAGAATTTTTTTTTTCATTCTGTATACAAGCTGTTTTGATGTCATCAATGGACACAAGTCTTCTTTATGTTTGAAAATAACATACTATTTATTTGGATGCAAAAACTGAGAGCTGCTGAAAGTAAAGCCGGAATCCAAAGCTGGGATCAGTGGCAGCTCACTACAAGGGAAACCTCTCAACTTTATTTAAACCTGTTAACTCTGTAATTTTTTTTCTTCAAATTTGTCTTTCTTAAAAAAATTGCCAAAAAAAAGCATTTGACACACAAGGTTCCAGGCGTGATGTAACGTCCTACGCACTGTGAAGCGCTATTTCCTTGCAGGGCGTACTATTACGCCTTATGCAAGCTACGATCCTCGGGTGTTTCCACGGATTCCCCGGGTGCCGTAGTGACGCAATATGACGTCCTACCCAGTTAACGGGTTTTCCATCCGAAAATTGACATGTTCCACATGCAGGGTAAAAGTTTGGACAGTTGGTTAAGATACGGTGTAATGGTTAACTCCAAAATTGTTGAAGGTAAGGTATTATTTGTCGTTTTTTTCGCGCATTGCATTGCACTCCATTGCAATGTCAGAGTTGGTGAGCCTCGCTCCCATGGCTTCTAAAATGACACCAACCTCGTACCCAAGGATTCAAATCGCCGGTAGTGTGAGCGAACCTTGGGTGCAGGTTTGTTCGACCATGGGGGCGAGGTTTTATTGTTTTGCATGTGATTGCTAAGATTTTGGTTTTAAGTTGGTAGTTGTGAATAAACTTTTTGTTTCCAAAACTAAAAGCATGGTGTTTTTAAGTTATTTGTTCGTTGCATACATGTATGTGACCCCGCTCCAGCAAAAACAGGTGATTGTCATAAGTGATCATCACTGGTCATCAGTTTACTCAACTATTAGGGAGGTTTCGCAAGCGCCCGGTTGGGCCCTACGACGACGTTTATCTATTGTTTGGCTATACCCACACAATAGATAAACGTCGTCGTAGGGCCCAACCGGGCGCTTGCGAAACCTCCCAATTATCACTGCTGTCCACTACTATTGTCAACCTGCAGAGATGTATGTTTCAGCTATTGTGGTGTAAGGCCGTTAACCCTTTCCTCGGTTGCAATATATATGCCTACTTTTGCTGGAGTGGGTCACATTTTCACTTCGGGGATCAAGATATTGAGCTGTGAGACAGACGAAATGGAGACATTGGTGCCCGTCACATCGGAGGTCCCGGTTTTGGAGCCCGATTGTGGATGGATCAGGGGAGCAATGTCGGTGACAATTAGGCACCAAACCAGTGATTTAGTGGTACGAATTGTTACAAAACAGACAAAAATAACAGTGCTAGACAACTACGCCCTCTGGATTTAGTGGTGTAAACTAGATTCAGGCAGAATGCAGACCAAAGGCCAAGTAAAATGCAGACCTACCAAAAGAAATCACAATGCTCTCCAAGTGAAGTTTATGCATCATTTGTAGCATAATCTTTCGGAATCAGCCATAAAAATACTATAAAGTCAACTTTAAAGAATACAAATTATAGATTGAAAGTAAAAGTCTGCATTTTACTTGGTCTGCACTTTCGCTGGCAATGCCACCTAGCGGCGATATTTAGAACTGAAAACTACCGTCATAAACTGTAGTTTTAATCTCCGTGTACAGATGGCGCGAGAGTGGTACTTAATTGGCACCACTGATTTTCATGATTTCCCATTCTGATATGCAAATTAGGTGAATTACATATTTCCATGATTTCCCATTTCGATATGCAAATTAGATAAATCCGACCGTTCATTCTCAGATACGCAAAAATAGGCGATTCGTACTAAATTTATATACTTTAATTTACTTGCATGGAGTCTGTATTGTTTCTGAAAATATGTTTTGTTGTATTCTATGATTTTTCATTCTATAACTTATGACAAATTCATTCAAAATTACCTAAAAAACGTGTCTGTCACAGCGTTAGCGCCGCTCCGCTTGGTGGCGCTGTATGACCATTAGTTTGGTTCCCGAACCCACCGCTAGGGCTAGATGCGTAGCCCTCTAGGGGTTGGGAACCAAACTATATGACCATGTGTGTTGGGCACGTGGCGTCCTCTCCTCATGCTTGTCAAATTCATGTTTAGTTCAACTTCAGGCTGTCTGATCACGAGATGTAGGTGTTAAACTATGTATTAAGGTTTCCAAGAGTCATCATGTCAGATTTGCATGGGGTAATTATTGTTGTCCAACTCGAAGTCCATGAATGAAGCCCGCGCAGACGAGCAAAAATGTACGTTTACGGTAGGCCTAGGCCTATGACGTGCGTGCACTGTACAAAAATGTACGACGTGCGTGCACTGTACATTGGACGACGAATGCACACCCCTGTGCAGCCTCGTCGACTTTTTGGCCCGGAAATATGACAGTATGGCATGGTCTGCCCCCATCATGCTGTGACAGTGTTTTGACCTTTGTATTGTTGTCCAGCAGTCCAGAACACACAGATAGGCCTAGACACGGCTGGCCGGCCATGTCGATTTAACAGTTGAGTTTTTAACGCCAACGGAACCTACGGAAACTAAATACTAGGCCTAGGGCCTAGGCCTAGGCCTACTGTACACCTACCGGGAGGCCTAGGAACTGCTTAGCCTGATACTATACTAACGTCACGTGATCGCGGTTCGCCACTTTTTGACGTCATCTCCCGCCCGATTTTTGTCACTTATCTTTGACCCACAACAATTACGTATTTGATAAATGAAATCGAAATAAAGATACCTATTGTTAGCTCTGCTTGTATTGATGTTTGTTTTAACTATTCTTCAAAATCCGTTTACAGCAGGTGTGTGAATTTGCCGTCATAAGTTGACACACCTTCCCCCGCTCACTGCGCCTTACGTGAAAACCTCTGTCTCATTGGTCTATGACGCTACGACATGTACGACGTCATTGTGATGTTGCGTATTTTGCACATAATGAAAACCAGCGTCGATGGGGGTACTGCGGTTCGCCAACAACTTCAAATCCCAAAATAAACAATGTGCACGTGGATTTTATGAAAACGAATTACGTCACCCTTGACCTCAATCAACGCAGCGGCCGTAGCATCTTTCAGTCGGGGAATATTGTCGACCGAAACGCGGTCTTCAGGAGCATGAAAATGTGTGCCGTTTTTCGGCTGTTTCGTCGTAGGTTACCATTTTACTGCAATGAGGTGGACATGCTGGACCTGTCCTGTGACAGACTTGCAGTCTACAGTTGGAAAGGGCTTGGAAGGGTCATTCAAGGGCTTCTTGTCAACTGCCGTAGCGTGGCATGCAGTTCAGCTTTATTGCTTCGGTTTATCGTGGTCCCAAGCAGTTCAGTTAAATGTAGACTGGTTCCACTCCCTGGCGCTACTGTCTGTTCCACATGAAAAGACAGGCCAGACCGCAATTTTGGCTTGTCATTATGACGTACGGTACGTACATGTACATGTATATGGGAAACCCGAAGACGCAAAATCCCCCATGGAGAAATTACCGGTGACACTGTAGGTCATCTTTGTTTTGGCTAAGTCGCAAAATCCCCCATGGAGAAATTACCGGTGACACTGTAGGTCATCTTTGTTTTGGCTAAGTGATCTCGTGCAGGGACATGAGGCATGCGCTGCATGGGTGGTGGGTGTTTGTGATATACAAATACCCCCCCCCCCCCACGGACAATGCCCGGGACCCCAGTTAGGCCTACATATCCCAGAATTATATCTATTTTTCATATTTTATTCGGAAGAGATCCACGCCAGACGACCATTTATCGTTAGTTTTCCGCTAAATCGACATATTTTATTCTGTATAGATCAATATTTTTCTCTTTGGCGTCTCATAGTTTAAAGCCTCACAGTACCGGGTATTGAATTTTACGACATTTTCAAAGTGTTAGGACTGTGCAGGCAGGGGTCTCATAGCCTCGTGATGGTCCCCAAAATACTTGCCTGATACGTACTTCAAAGAATCAAGACCTAGTTTTCAGCACATAATGTAAAAACTGCAGGCAGAGCTCCATGCATTCAGATACAGTATAGTACATTTTACACTACACTAACGTCGGAGGACGTAAGCAATTTCTGAATTCAATACAGTGTGGCTTTAAAATGCATGTCTGCAGACCAGTTTCTGTTAGTTTCCGCTAAATCGATATGGCCACATTCTCCAGGCGGCGTTCAATTGACTGTCCACTGTCCATTGTCCAGCATGGGCCACTTGATCATGTCCATCATGTTGTCCATTCCACGACACTGGTGGAAAACACCGGGTTGGCCTAAGGCCTATTATAAAGACGTCCATGCTTAATATTCCTCCATAATTCAACTTTTCCACACAAGTTATTGACATTCTTCTCTAACTTATCATTTCACAGCTTTCACCATGCCGGGGTTTATACAACTATTAGTAGCAGTAGAAGCTGGTGATGTTAAACAAGTGAAGCGGCTGATACAAGCAGGAGTCAACATCAATGTACGAGACAGTTATCAGAGAACAGTTCTACATCATGCTGCACACTGGCTGGATGAGAAAATGGTGGAAACATTGGTGGAATATGGAGCAGACGTCAATGCTATAGATCTTAAGAGAAGGACACCTTTGCATTATGTCTTGAAGGCTTACAGGCTTGCATGCGAGCAAAGATTTCAAAGTACAATAAGAATGGCCCACTTACTGCATGCTCACGGGGCTGATCTCAGTGCAAGATGTGATGAAGTCACATCATTACATGAAGCTGTAAGACGACAGGACATCAGAGCTCTAGAAGTTCTCCTTAAGTTAGGGGTGGATGTCAATGCTAGGAAAGTGACAGGTTTAGGTGCAATTAACATGGTTATAAAAGACAAGGAAATGTTGAGGTATTTATGTCATCTTGGAGCAGATGTGAACATATCTTACAATATGACAACAGCTCTAGGTGATGCCCTTAGTTTAGGTAGAAAAGACATCATCAAAATGCTGGTCGAGAATGGAGCCGATGTTAACGACTGTAACATTAGCAACATCAGTCCTGTTTTTCAATCCATTATTAATGGTATTCAAGATGAGGGGATCTACAGGTGCCTGGCCAACCTGGGAGCTGATTATAATGGATTGATTACTTATGAGTCTGTCATCTACAAAGCATTGAAACTCAAAGATTGTGACATACTTGAATACCTGATCAGGAAAGGAGCAAAGATTTCAGGTGCAAAAAAGAAGAGATTGACAACAATAGGTTTAGCGTTAGACAAGGATTGGGGAGACCTGATAGAAACTTTAGTGGAGTGCGGCACAGACGTGAACTTAAAATATGATCTCAAACTTCCACTGCTGTGGGAAGCAGTACAGATGGGTCGTCCAGATATGGTACGGACTCTGGTAGACCACGGAGCAGAGATTGATTCAACTGATCGCATCCTGGAGGGAATTGATGCCCTGTTTCATGCATTAGTCATGAGAGAAACAAATTCAAATACATGTACGTCAATAATAACCGGCCACCAAATCATTTCCGAACAAATGAACACAGAAGTTGAAAGTTTCGTGCAGCAGTTGCTTCGACTGGGAGCAAATGTCAATGTTATCTACAAAACGGCATTGACTGTCCATAAAACTGTTTTGAAGAACAATTTGAAAATTATCGAAGTGCTAGGCGAGTTGGGGGCAAATCTCAGCGAGGTAGGCACAGCAGAAATGCCTCTGATTTGGTTGGCATTAGCAGTGAGACCAGATTTGTTAGGGTTGTTAATCAAGAACGGAGCAGACATGAATGTGAAGTTTGATGCGGTGACACCACTCCACCTGGCGGTAAAACATTCCAACAGACCAATGGTTCAATCTCTCATGGAACTGGGTGCTGATGTCAATAACCAAGATTGTAGAACAGGACAGAGTGTGTTACATAGAGCTATAGTACAGGATGCTCTGTCTACTGAGGTGAACAAACCTCCCAACACATATCATGAGAAAAACACACTAAAAATGCTCCTGGTTCATGGACCTGATATGAAAAGTAAATGTGACGCGAAAGTTACACCACTCCACCTTGCTGTAGAGAACCAGAACATTGATATGGTGAAATTGCTTGTGAATCTTGGTGCAGACTTAGAAAGGGGAAAAATAGAGGGAGTCGGTTATTTGAATTATGCCAGCATGAGGATGATGAAGTTTGAGAGGAATGACTTGATTGACGTGATCAAGATGTTGGTTGATGCTGGTGCAGACATGAATGATGGATATAAAGATGATGTAACACCTTTGCAAGACGCAGTTAGAATGCGAGACAAGAATCTCGTGAAGACTCTTGTTGACCTTGGAGCTGACTTGCGCTGTAAAATGACACATGGAAATACCGCGTTATTCTACGCTGTTGCACGTCAGCCGTGGGATATCATCACCATCCTGTCAGAGCATGGTGCAGATATGAATGCGACCACCACATTCGGGATGGAGCCACTAGATGACGCACTTCTTTCAGGCGATGCAGACATGGTGAAGCACTTGGTAAAGTTAGCTGCTGACAGGCATCATCCATCTCCGTCCTTTCTGACCCATAATACATGCCATATGACCCCACTGCATGCAGCAACTCTAGCTGATGACAGTGAAATGATGAAATACTTAGCAACAGCTGGTGCAAATTTCGACTACATGTACAGGGTCGGATATTTTACTCGAACTCAATGGCACCGTTTGTCCCCAAAAGAGATGCCAGTCATTAGCCTGATAGAAATTCTAATGAATGCTGAAAGAACTAGCGAATCTCTGCTGACCCTGGCGGTGAGTACACCAGGCACTGATACAGTGGAGGCTTTACTTGACATGGGATATGATATCAATCGAGATGGAGTATTTTATTCCTCTAACGTCTTCCCGTCAGATATCATCAAGCTATCATCACCAATACATGAAGCATGCCTCTACGGACACATTGAGATTGTTCGTCTCTTGATGATTGCAGGTTTTGACTGCAGTGAGCTTGCTGTGAACCACAAGAAGTGCTTGGAATTGTTGCCCGTATTTGAGGGCGTGTCGACCAGAGATTATCATGTTTTACATGAAGCTGCATCTGCCAAGAATGTCATTCAAAGACTTGATTTGAACACTTCCTTCCTTGTGCTCTGCCCAAGAATGGCGTCCATCCGCAATATTCCAACAATTGGTAATGTTCTGGACACACATGCACCAACTATCAGGGATATAACCAAATCCGTCCGTCAGTTCATGCATATCCTTGTCGGTGATTGTGCCACTTTTTCACAAGCTCAAGTGGAGGGCTGTGGTAGTTCACATGAGGGAACAAGAGTCGGCCTACCAAATGAGATGGATTTTCTCTTCACTGTAGATCTGGTGGAATCAGAGGCCAAGAATATCGTGGATGTTGGCCACGGTTATGCTCGTTATAGAAATCAAAGTGACAAATTGTTTAAGATGGGAAGTGAAAGCTACCATACAAGATTTTCGGTCGAGTTCCTCTCTGCATTAGACAAATTGACCCGTCTGGAATTTGTAATGGACAATCTGTCACCGGTGACATCGTTGCTACCAGGAGCCATAAAACACAACCGAAAAGCTTGTTCACCCCTCCTGCTCGAGTGGTCAAAAAGAGACAAATCGGATGAAAAACAGAAATCTATGCTAAGGATTTCTGTTGATTTAGTGCCTTGTCTCCACATCGATAGCTGGCCTGATGGTGCTGTAACTCAAACATGGTTGATGGATGAACAAGCTCTCCGACGCAGAGGATACCTGCTAGTTCCCAAACCACCACATGTAAAAAGTGCCTTGTCCAAGGCGTTCTCACCGGATGAGCTGCAAGCTCTGTGGCGGATATCATTTGCTCACTTAGAGAAGGAGCACATGAGCAGTTTAGACCAGCACATCAGAAATGTGTACATTACAGCAAAAGCCCTTCGTAATCCTGATGTCTGCCGTGTTCTGGTCACGGATGATGGGTCTTGGCCGAGGCATGTCGATAAGTACATCACAAGTTATCACTTGAAAATGTGTTTTCTGAATAATGTGGAGTACTTCATGAATTCTGATCTGGATCACGAAGAGATGGTGTGTAAAGTGTACGATGACCTGGCAGAGAACATGTCCAAGAAATTCATCCCACAATTTTTCATGCCTTCAGTGAATGTCTTGGATGGCTCGAAGCTGAATCTGGACAAATGTGCCGAGGTTGCTAAGATCATGAGACGGTTTGTCCACGCGCTGTATCTGCGAGATTGTCGGGACGGAACGGTGGAAATGGACTCAGACGAGGAGATCATCGTGTATCAGCGAAAACCGACAAGTGTCTATAAATCATACGCAATATAATCAAACCAACACAAGTGGTCAATTCTCATTTTAAAAACAAGGCTGGGAAAACGTAGTTGGCAAAAACCTGCAGACGCTGCGACAAGTGAAGACATGTGGAGAGAAATCGAGGTGAATATCAAACATGTTTTATTGCGCCAGTCACCCATCCAGGTACTGACCGCGCTCTACGTTACTTAACTTCTTGATCATAGGCCAACGCGCCAACCACAAGCTCATGAGGGAAATCCTCCATGGCCGGTGGGTTAAGCTATGCTATAGCTACAGGAGGTTCAATGGCATTGCCGTTTTTCAGCACATGTCGAACTTTTGGAAATATCTGTATTCAGCCCCTACTAATAAACGCTGGGGGAGGGGAGATATACATGTACTACTAACCTGACACAAGTTGACTTGTTAGATAAAAATTCCTAACGGAGACATGTAGTGACATGTTCTGGGGCCATGTTCATGAAGCCTTCGCAACTTTGCATTCACGCCAATCTATTGTAAGGCAGTCAGTGAACAATAGAGAATGTGGAGCCAAACAATAGACTTGCGTGCACGTAAAATTGCGAAGGCTTCGTGAATATGGCCCCTGGCCAGCAATAATTTCACCAGTGTATACCTACAGTTCTGTATGACTGTGACACAGCCACATAACACCTCCCTTCACCAAGGAGGGTTTTCGGGAGGGTGGGGAGATAGTGCCCTCTCCCGAACCTAGGGTCAGAGGCCTGCTGTCTCGAGAATAAGAGGCAAGAGGAAGGGCAAGTGGCGGAGATGGATATGGATCCAGTGCACCCACCTGTGCAACAAACAAACACATAACGAAGTTGCTTTGTTTCAGCCACTTTTTGATACAGGATTATTGCGTTATGCATGAATTGACATGTCTGTTTCGTTTCCTTCTAGCTAAATGGACAAAATCTACATCTACAGTGAGACTCCTGGGTACTCGCACGGTATTAGAAGAAACACGGGAACGCAGCTAGCGGATAATATCAGTTTGCTCTAAATCATTTTGTGGAATACCGTTGTTCATGCTGTCATGAGGATTTAGGTGAGTTTGGAACCTGAAGTTTTAACAGCTAGCTAGCTAGTAGTTGTATGCCTGTGTGACAATTTATCCCGATGTGTCGGCGCAGAAAGCGATGTGCCCATAGCGACGTCATTGATGGTATTTTAAGTGTCGACGTTGTGTCATGGAAAAGTGACCTCCAGGAAACGTTGCTTTTACATAACCTATCTGTTCATTTTAAGGGAAAAGCAATGAAATTAAAGAAGTTTTCGGCTGCTACAGGATGATGTAAATTTTACTGTCAGGCAACCAACCAACCAACGGGTTATTTTCACACCAGAAATAAATGGAAATGGAAATAAATGGAAATAACATTGGAAAAAGAAACTTTAGGCACATTGCTCGCAGCACCACGTTGTGATGTTAGTTCCGCAAGTTCCCCATTATACATGTTATAAAGTCCGGCAACATCGTAGCGTAACCCAAAGGAATGCGGAAGTTAGGAAATTGGATTTTGCACGGATCTTTAATCACATGCAGTTTCTTGAATAACTGATCGACAAAGCGATCAGACTATACAATCAAACTTTAGTGGTGCCCACTTTAGTGGTAACGCAAGTCAAATGCATAATTGAAAACCGCAAATTCCTGTCTCACTTCATGACTTCCGCATTCCAACATCCACATGTTGTCTAATCGTCACAGTATTTCTAGTCTATGGATCGAACTAAACGTTGCTCATATCATAACAGGGTTCGTACGCATCCTGGAAAACCTGGAATGTCATGGAATTTTGAGTTAACAAAATCCAGGCCTGGAAATCCTTGAAAATCAGCAAAATTACCAAGATGTCCTGGAATTGAGTTTTGGTTATAAATGTCCTGGAATTGTCGTGGAAAATTGAGTCCCTTTCAAAAAATAGAACAAAATGTCAAAAGTAATTCTTTGTCAAGATGTGCTTAATCCCCACCCCCAGGTCTCGACACCTCCCCACATCAATTTCGTGGAGAGTCGGTATGGGAGAGTACATGTATCTTGAAATTTTGTGCTTTCCATGCCGCAGAGTGTCCTGGAATTTTGCCATTCGTGCCCTGGAAAGTCCTGGAAATGTCATGGAAATTTGGGAGACAGGAGGTGTACAAACACTGTCATAAAAAACATCGTTAAGTGATGGAATATAAAAGTACACAAGTCCAGCAGTTTTATGGTCATAGTGTCGTCCATTTGTGTTTGGTTGGCCGAAACAATTCGGTTTCATTCAAGTATGTTCTTTACTACTCCAGTGCCTCAAATTTGATGGCACCCCCATGTTCGACACTGGCACGGAGCCCAGCCCTCAACCTGTGGGCACCAAAGTGTGGACCATCCTGGTTGGGATGCACGCTCGTCTCGGCCAGCAGAACGGCAAATGTTGGGGAACGCCTGCTTCCATCATTGGCTTGGATCCGCATTTTGGCGAAGCACTTGGCTCCTTCTCGTTGTGTCGATTCGTTGTCCAAACGCACATCACGTCGAGGGTCATTTCCAGTACTTGCATAAGTACTGATACCGCCAATATTCGAAAGAGCGTTGGCTGTGAAGTCGTAAATCACCTCTTCGCATTTTGCCTTCTGTGCGGCGGAAGGTTTGTCCATACCTGTGCTGAGACAAGTGACTCTCATCGCGACGTAATGTCCACTCCTTGGAAATGTTAACGCTGGTGATCCTGGCTTGAGGGCCAGTATCTGTGCTTCCTCATCGCTCATTATGCTTGATCTGTTAACCTGAAACGGATGAAATTAAAATGAAAGAAAACCTGGATCCGACAATTTCATGGGCGCGGCCATATTGAAAATGGCTACCTTCAACACAGAGACGAGTTGACTCCCCGGGCTCTGGCCCCGATCGCCCAATAATAGTGCCAGTGGAAACGATACTGAAACCGTGGTCGGCACGGATCCAGGTCCAGGTCGAGCACGGAACGCTAAGCAGGCCGTAAGTGGGAAAGGGGCTATAGAGGATGTGCAGCGACGATTGTGACGTCACTGCCGCAGCGAGATGCCGCCATGTTGGACGTCACGTCCAACGCATTCGTAGCTTCAGATGACGTCCAACATGGCTGACGTGCGAATTATGACGTCAATGATGACGTCACGTGAAGTTCCTCTATTGTGTTGAAATCAACGTCATGAGGCATAAGATGTGCCGTCCAACACTGCCATGACCTCAGATGGAGTGTGTCATGTTTCCAAAAAGAGGCATTTTGTGCTAGAAAGTTTGGATTTGTATGCGCTGCTGCAGATCGAGTTGAAATTCATCAATTACTTACCAAAGATTTCGGCCAAAGATGAATTCAGATGCCTCAAAACAGAGTATTCTATTCTTGTGTGTGCACCAGAAATCAAAAGTTCCTTCCTTCTTCCGGGAAGTCTGCTGACACTATTACGATGATGACACTTACTTGCTCTACTTTATCGTGCTGGTAAACAAAGTGAAAGTTGTTGACAATGACATGGGCCTACATTGATAACATGGACACAAACAGGCATGTAAAAAAAAGAACTCCTTGGCTTCTGGGCCTACATTACATGTAGGCCTACCTTCAAACGGCTTCAGGAGAATAGGACATGTAGGAGCTGTCAGCGAGTTGACCAATAGGTGTCACAACAGCCCAATTCATTGCATGTAGCGGACCCATTGGCATTCATTCTTGATCGAGCACCAATCACATGGATTTTCCTGTGTATTGGTCCGCTAGAAGTTTGCTGCCATGTTTTGGCAATACGCACAGCTGACTGCTCCTATTCAGTTGTCCGGGGAAGAGTCCACGGGATGAATTGTCCGCAGGGACGAATTGTCTGGGGACGTATTACAGAGGTTCTTCACATTTCCATGACGACACGATGCCACCATATTGGCCGTCAAAACGTCAACCGACGTCACAGCATGAAGGCACCGTCAACACACGGATCGTGACATCTAAATGACATGACGTGACAGTTTTGACACGTCACAGGCCATTTGACCACCAACATGGCCGATTCTTTGCAGTCACGTGACTGTTATAATGTCAATGAAGAACCTCTATTGCCTGAGAGGATGAATTGTCTTAGGGACGAATTGTCTGGTGACGAATTGTCCTCTGCCCCTTCAAACAAGGATTTCCTTTATGGCCTAGTGGTTGGTGCGTTGGCCTTAGAGCAAGAAGTTAAGCAACGTACCATATTTTCGCGACTATAGGGTGCACCTGACTATATAATAAGGCGCACCCCCTAATTTCACCCAAAATATTTGACGAAATCCATACATAAGACGCACCGCCGTATAAGGCGCAGTTTCGTCAGTGAATGCCTCAATGCATCATCCATGCATGCTTGAATGCTTGGGTTCGTCAGTGTCTTGACACTTCTGATCAAATTGTTGGACTCAAGCCACAGATAAGGCGCACCACCCNCAACGTCACAGCATCAACACAGCGTTTTTGACGTGGTTTGTACGTTGTCGGCATTCATCGGACCTCTTCTACACTGTTCTACAGCAAGCCGTATGGACGATTCGCTTTGTTTTCAACACGGTTTTCACACCAGACCAACTACTTATGCTCAGAAACTGTGAGAGGTAAAGTGATTTGTTGAGTTGTATGCTCCCAGTGGTCTGTACGGGCCGCTGAATGTTTGAACCGAGAACAAGATAGCAGCCTCCATGGGTTCCTTTTGACGGCCAGTATGGCGGCCGTGTGACGTCAGTGAAGAACCTCTACAGTTGGCAGATGAACCAGTCGATTTAGGGATCTGCACACCCTATGGAGAGGGTTTCTGACGATGGTCCGAGGATTTGAAACTATCGCTGGTTTATTTTTGTTGCTACAATCTTATTTGTTTCCAATTTCAGAAAGATGAAACTCTCGAATTGACCGATAGAATTATTCAGGATTGGAAAGCTTGGTTTGACTGCCCGACAACGAACGACTCGAGCGAATTCATGGACTCTAACGAACATTTCTGGGACTGACGATTGTCGAATCAGCTGCTGTGATATGCCGAACTGTCTAACAAACATTTCTGGGACTCTAGCGGTTATCGAATGATCTGTGATATGCCAAGCTGTCTAACGAACATTTCGGGGATTATGACGATTGTCGAATCAGCTCGGCCGAACTGTCTCGTGGATCCGTGAAGACCTACGTTCTGGATCAAGTTCTAGTCTTCTTTGATGAAATACTGTAAACCCTGAAATACTTCTGTGTTAATTCACATTTGTCAAGGCACGCAAAACAGATAGTCACTACAGCTTTAGGATGCTCTATTACGTGAGAGTTTTGTTGTGCAAATTGGTTGATTGAATCAACTTACCGGTATTCAGGCGATGACTTACTGGTAAAAAAGGCTGGTCATGAAAAAGTAGCGCTACATACAGGGTGGTCCAGAAAAACCTGGGCAGTTTTGATCGGTCATTACATGTATTTCCACACAAGATGGAATTTGGTAACTGTGCTTTTTCCATAGGTGGGGGACCCAGGTGATTTTGTCACAAAAGTACAGTTCAATGATTTTGATACGCTCCTGGTCTGAAAACTGATCTCTTAAGATCCATCTTGCCATCAGATAAAACTTACAACTATACACTTCCCTGAAAACAAAAACTGTACATTAGTTTCCATGGAAAATACAAGACTTTGAAATTGCACAGGTTTTTCTGGACCACCGTGTATTTTCGCGTGACTCGTCACATCCATTGTAAGTTCTCAGTGTTTATTATGTGAACTCACCTGTATATTTATGTGTGGTTTTCTGAAAACAGTGAGGAAGTCCCATTTAAAAGCAATCCAACATCAGATAAATGACAGAGCTCATCTCAGCCAAGTGCTAAGTGAGATTGAGCTTTAAAGAAAGCTTGAGCTTTAAAGAAAGGTATTCAACATCAGTCAGATAAACGACAGCTCATCTCAGCCAAGTGCTAAGTGAGATTGAGATTTAATCCAGATAAAGAAAGCTATCCAACATCAGTCAGATAAATGACAGCTCATTTCAGCCAAGTGCTAAGTGAGATTGAGCTTTAATCCAGATAAGAAAGCTATGAATGAGAATCCTTTTTCACAATGAATGGCATGCTGGTTCAAATGCGGGCAAATTTCTTCCCCCTGGTACTTAGGTGCGTCAGTAAGGCTATGTCGTGGCTGCGCGGGCTCCAGAGACGCACTTCTGGCCGGAGTAGATACCTAAGACGCTAGGCAACCTGGTGGATTCGGCATGATAGGATGGCAGCTTGCAATGATGAGTAACCGGGTCTTTCAATTATATCTCTAGGAAATACACTAAGTGAATGGAACTGGAATAAAATTTCAGTTTCCTCTAATTTTAAGCAGTCCAAATGACAATGAATGAGAAATTTACTTGAAGTGAAATTCAGGACTTAGTTACTGTTCCACTTTATAGAGCTTGTGCAGATGACGTCATCACGAAAAAATCCGCCATCTTGCCGGTCAAACTGACGTCAAATGACGTCGGCGACCCGCGTGGTGCAGTTTGTCGTCAGCGCAAGTGGAGTGTTGCGTCTTCAACCATGACGCGATCTGCACGTGGCACACTTTGTCGTTGACCGCCAGCATGGTGGACCGCCGGTCAAACAGACGTCATAATGAGCCTGTATAGTTCAACGACCACTTAAAAGATGGCCTGCTATGCGTCTAGTGCTCGTTGAATAGTGCCAAGGATAGTTTTTACCGGAGATGGGGAAATAGTGTCGTCTCCCGAATGAAGGGTCAGAGGCCTGCCTTCTCTGGAGTTGGTAGAGGCAAGAGGAAGGGCAAGTGGCGGAGATGGATATGGATCCAGTGATCCCGCCCAAACATCAAACACTCAATAGTACCAGTAGTCATTCATCGATAAATCCTGTTTCTAAAGTCATATCTGCTGGAATATTGGTTCAAATGATTCAGAACTCCTTTCCTCTCTGAAGACTAATCAGATACACATTGTGTGTGGAACTGTGAGTCAAATCCTGCCTTTTGGTCAGAAATGTGACCCGACGAAAATTCAGAGACAGAGAGAAAGAAATTCTACACACACCACTGAAGTGATGTGGTCATAAATACTAAATCATAATCCTTGTGCAATTATCTGTTTCTTATTCACCAAGAAGAAATTATCAATCTTAATTTCACTCCGATTGGGGGTGCAGTAAAAACGTAATTGAAAGGCTTGTCATCATTGGAACTTGTTGTGAGATTTGAGTGGTGACGTAGGCCTTACATACAATGTACTCAGTCATCACTCAGACTCCCCTAATATAATGTTGTACACATTATATTTATCATGACCAAGGGACCATATGTGTAAAGCCTATTAAATCTTTACTTCAGATTTGTACATGCCTACCAAAAATGTACACACAACATTTGAGTAATGCATTTTCTAGCTTTATGTATATTGCCCCATGTGTTGAAACCAGGTGAGTGGCAGTTGGTCTGGGACCAGGAATGTGGAACTGTGTTTAATAAGACAGATCCATGTGTCTCCATGCAATGCTCACTACCGGGCAGGTCCCTAGAAAGCAATCCGATGGAGTATTCCTTTATGGATGTTACTGGGATTCGAACCCGTCATCTATTTATGGATGTGGCACCGGTAGTTATGTCTTTTTAAGTCATGGCAGTATTTTTTAATACTCTCGTGCTTAAAGTCGCGAAGTCGGCTCCTGTACTGCTGCTCACGCCTATCCGGGTTTAGGGCGAACTCTCGGAAAATCTTCATGGAAGTAACCCCATGATAAGACCCCAGTGCCGTAGAAAACATAGACTTGCTGCAGAAATACGTCCTCACATTTGATGAAAGCATGCAGAAAATTTAGTCATAATCAGAGCCATTAGCTGTCCCATCGAGGTAGAAGTTATTGGCCCGAGTTTTCTCTATTGCATATTTCTTTCAAGTAATAAAGTATTTGTTGCCAGAGGGCAGAGAAAATAATAAGGGAAAATTCCCCTCCCCAGCTTCCTCTCTGAGTTTCAAATATATGCCCGCCTCCAGTAGGCCTACGTAGGATAGGAGGCGTAGCATATTCGTCAAATAACTATTGTGTGGTGTCCGTTATGTGTGTCTGTTTCTTAAGGTGGTACATTTCATTGATGATATAATTTAGCAAGGGTTATAGATGTCAAACCCATTGGCACTTCATGTTGTACTATGATTTTGTACTACAGGGTATCCCAGAAAAAATGCAGGGTATCCCAGAAAAAATGCAACAAACACAATTTTAGGCACAGTCAACCAATCTCGTACCCAGAGTTCAATGCCACATTAAACTCTAGAGGGCTAGACCGGTACCGGTACTACTTTTCCACAGTGCAAATGCATTGTTGGTGGCGGATGAATTTCTGACCGTTGCACAGTGAATTGCGTAGGGATTCGAAAGAGTTCGTTCTTTTTTCCATACATGTAATAAAACATCGAATACCCAACGGAATGTTAAAATAGTAGTAATTTTACAAATACTGGAACAAATTCTAATTTTCAGTGTGATTATTTTATCAAATAATTTGTAAAATCGATGAGCACAAGAATCTTGTGCTGGGTTCCAGCCCTTTTCAGAGGTCTTAGCCGAGGAACGATGCTGGCGATCTCTTCAGATTGACAGTCAACATTGGATAAGTCCAGTCTCCTGTGACCTGTAGATTCTAGGTATGATTCAGTTTTGGCATGTTGTACCTCATCTGACCCTGTCACGTTCTGAACTTTTCGAAGGGAACCAGCGACAGATTGTCTATCATCAAACTGGCCAATCAGAAGCTCGATTAGAATGGGCTCATGGCACAAATCGACTTAATACCACACACAAGTTTATAGCATTTTCCCCATTGGCTGCCATTTTGGGAAACGGGCGATTCTCATAAATTGGCGGCATTTCTTTAAATGGGAAACTCCCATCAATGGGAGAAGAATTGTCAGGCAAAAACAATTCTACATCGGGAAATGAATATAGAAATGCATGAAATTAATAATATCGAACAAAATGAATGATTAATGGTGTATATTTATTCTTAATAACAAAGATAATGTTGGTACATCTACTGACAAGAGGTGGGAGGCAAGAGGCACAGCTTGCTTCCCCCCTCAAAAGCTGTTGAATATCTCAGGTCATAAGGGAGGCAATCGCCAAATGAAGTGATCTTAGTCTCAGAATGCCTACACTCATCCATCTTTGGGCTTTCAGCAACTTGAGATGATGTCGGCACTTTTACCGATGATTCCGTTTATAAATTTTAGCGAGGGCAAATATACCTTGCTTCCCAAGTCATATCTGCTGGAATATTGGTCCAAATGATTCAGAACCTTTCTTTGTGAAATTCTGAGTTCATCCAGGCACTCCTTCAGCCAGAAACCCTGATAGAAAATTTAGTAAAGAAAAAAGATGAAATCCTGCACAATCAGGGCATTGTATTATAACTCGAGATCCATTACTATCCTGTCATCACATTATCATAAATGATCTATCTCTAATCTGCAGGACGAGACTAAAAATAGCTTTTGTTGCATTTTTTTCTTTTAACAAAACCAGTGCCATCTGGTGGTCACTCCAGTAAACTAGGCCGTATCATTTATTCAAGTAATGTGCAGCAAAATGAAAATCACTTGTTGTCACTGGTAGCAGTTTCGTATAACTTGCTGCGAGTATGGTCCCCACTCGTGAAATATCAAAGCCAATGCCGAGGGTGTAGCAGAAAATGACAGTGGTTCAAGATGTCCTCTAGTTTATGGAGTGACCAGCAGATGGCACTGGTACTGTTGTATTCTCTGGGGACCAGGTTGTGTTATTGTCAATTGAGTATTTTTGGTCCCAGTTTCATGTTAGCCCCATAGACGAATCCCAAACTGACATAAACAAGTTGTTACACTTCTGCCGAATTCTCAAACAGATCCTTGGCCTGAATTCTCAAACAGATCCTTGGCCTGAAACAGAATGACGCGTCGCAGTCTGTGAGTCAACAGTCGTGCTCCTGATGGTGTTCATTGCTGAATCATGGATTGCGTCACGTGACCTGCTTTCTGTTTCAGATTGAGGTTCTGGTTGAAGTTTTGGCATTAGTGTGCAGATCGTATTGTGGGTCGTCTATCAGGGACATTACTTTGGGGACACCCTGTAGTTCCGTAGTACAGGTAGGCCTAGTTGAAAAAGTCAAAACTTAACGAAATTGTGCAGGTTGAAATGTAAAGTAGCCTGGGCAATTTGGTGAAGGCTATGACCTCCTATTCATAACAGGCATCACTGGTTAACTAGATTGTGTTAACCCAGGTGTAACATCAGCCAGTGTCCTCCATATGCCAGTTTCCTCCAACAAGGCATGATGAAATGATTTGGTGTGTCATCCTTTCTATGGCATTCACACAAAATCGATAATCCAGAAGTCAAACATAAGGGTAACTCTGAAAATGGCCAACACTGAAAGATGTTACACAAGGGAAACACTGAAATGGGCAACACCAGAGTAACCTTGAGAATGAGCAACACGTGTAGCTATTACACCACACCAGGGAAACCTTGAAAATGGGCAGCACTCAGAGATGTTACACCAGAGTAACAGAGTTTCTTCCAATTCTAAGCCCATTCATATTATTTGTGGGCTCAGGGTTGACTGGTTATGTGTCTATTTTTAACTAGACCCTGACTTCTTGTGCCTGCAAAGGACTATAGGCACACAGTATTTGGTTCAAGTTCAAGTGGATATCAAAAAAATTTGATTTAGAAATAGAATTTGAAAGGGGACGAATTTTTGGGAAGAAACGTAAACAAACTTCTCCAGAATGTCAACAAAGAAATGTTCGTGCATTCTGATTGGCTGAAATTTTGTGTTTACAAACACCAGCCAAATGTAAATAAAATCCACTATCAATTCACTTTAAAAATGGACATACAACCAGTTAATCCTTGGGCCGCGTATTCTCACCCCCTGGACCCAGTGTTTAGAAGATAGAACTTTGCCCCAGACAAGGGGCAAGGCATTAAAGGAGCATGGTATTGATCTCAAATGTGTTATTTGACTGCCGACGTAGAGGAAGCCACCTAGCGGCAGTAAGATGAACCACAAAAATGCATTACAAAATGTACGTAGTAAATCGGGTCATTCGTCGAGACGTAGTTAGACCCTTGGGTTGGAGAGTGGCAGGTGGCCACACCGTGCTCCTTTAAAACACAAAGTTCAGGGTGTGAAAACATATCTGTGAGTTAAAAGAGATCAACTAGGCCTACAAAGAAATTTTCAAACGCATGGTCCAGGGACCATTATGTGCTCACCTCGGGACTGTAAAGTACTCTTTATTACACAAAATCCTGAGATACAAAGTGCCAGGGCCGATGCAAAAACATGATTGGCCCTAGATTACAGATAAAACGGAAATTACAGGAAATAACAAGACGATATACATTGTACATACATAAGAACACGAACAAAGTCAATCCTGATCAAAACTTAAAGGTGCTCTAGTTCGAATTGTACCGTAAACATTTATTATGGTTTGTTTATTTACATGGTTGATTATAATAGTTATTTTTCCTCGGACAGGTGGCAACACCGTTTATACCAAAACAATAATGTTATCTATTTTTATATCTTGACAAATATTCTTGTAACTGAAATAGATTTATGATTTTACGCTGAAAAACAAACAAAAAGTTGTGAAAGGCGAGATTCAATTCGATGTTATCTGATTTGTTAGTACCAGAAGTTGACAATAGGTGGCACACCTTAATGTTTACAATTCGAACTAGAGCACCTTCATGACCTTTAAGGGTTAATTACAGTAACATTTAAAGTAGTCCTGTCACACTAACAAAGTACAAAGTACATTACCAACAAAGTGTAGGTGAACAATGTTTGAAAAACAAATCCTGTTCCATTGTATGCGCTTGTTGGCTCTACGTTGAAATGTTTAAATAAATTGTAACTTTATCAAATATTTTATTGTTTCTTGCAAACGTTGTTTCATAATTGCTCACCCACCAGTGAATTTTTTCCCCAAATGACAAATCATTTGCACACTGTATTCGAGTTCTGATTGGACATGGCGATCAGAACGACAGATGTAATGTTTTTCAATGTGGCCATTTTTCTGCGATTCTCATTGGTTTAGAACACACTCTCACATTGTCAAGTCGCGTCTTTCGCTGCCAATGTATTGAACGTGACGTGACACTGGCACATCGGCCACACTGGAAAACGTTACACTGGCAATGCTGTGCTTTGTCTAAGGGGTGCCACCCAAGTTCGCCCCTCCCACAAATCCCTCTTTCCATGTTTAGTTCTTATAACTGCCACAAGGTCGCACTTGTTATTTCATTTAACTGCCACTAGGTGGCAGTGGAGTAATCAGGTCAACACTCGTTAAAAATGTTGGCTTCTGAAGCCATGAAAGTTTTCAAGTTGAAAAAGTATTTGCAAAAGTTGCGTCCGGCCGGGGGAAGGGGGGGTTGGGGCCATATTTGCCACGACCCATTTCCATCGATCTTACCTGCCTAAAACAGACTGTTTTTGATATATAATAGTATAAAATAGTGTAGTTTGAGACTGTTTTTGATATATAATATAGTTTGAGACTGTTTTTGATATATAATAGAGTTCTGATATAAAGTGACGTGGCCCCGCCTCGAAAAAATGCCAGGAGATCCAATCTGACCAATGAACCATCTCATGGTGATAGTTCATGGTCGACCCGCAAGGAGGAGGCGAAGAGACACAGGTATAGTACCAGGCCCCTTGCTCAGGTCAAGACTGGAAATCCCGGCCTTTCACGGGAGGGACAGCCCGATCAACATGAGTTAATGTGGTGCTGTGGTATCTTTCCACAAAACTTGAACTGTTTCTTGGTCCAGCCAAAAATATTCGCGACACAGTATCTTTTACAAAGTACAATAAATTTGATATCTTTCTTCGTAGATATACTAAGTAACATATAATACACATTCTTATTTAATTGATTTTGAAAAATATGATGAATAATAATTAATATTGAGGTTGATAGTTTAGAACACTTCAAGGCAAGATGGTGACTAGTCCTCTGTCCTTGAAATGGTGACTGGTCCTCTGTCCTTGAACTATGAGGAGGTGACGATGGACTAGTCACCATCTCACCTCGAAGTGTTCTAAACTATCAACCTCAATATTTATTAATACAGTAGAACTCGCGTAACTCGGCACCTTCGGGACTGGGATTTTTTTGACGACTTATAAGTAGGACGAGTAAAGATAACACGTCATAATGACGACTTGAATGTAACTCGTCAAAATGGCGACTTGCAGAACTCGTCAGTGACGACTTAATGTCTGTACTGGGAATTCCCGACCCGGTTCCCGTGCACATCACAGGTAGGTCTATACGTCATCGTTGACCTGTGGGCTGCGGAAACAAGCGTGCACCAATGAATACTGTCGAGATAACGTGGTCATCCACGTTAGATGAAGAGTACTATGGGCGTCTGGACGTATGGCTGTCGAGTCGCACTATACCTCAGTTTTGAAGTAAGTGTGTCTGAAAACGGCATGTGAGAGGCATATTACATGGATCCTGACGGAATCAGGGCCTATCCGCGCCGGCGCCAAACTTGCCACGCTACCTCCTAGTATCATTTTCCGGCGGTGACGAGTTACAGACGTAATTTTAATGACATTTCTATTACACGGGACTGTCAGATTAGTGACGACTTGTGTAAAATGACGACTTATGAATGACGACTTGTGTGCATATTTTTAAATGGAAATAACGTTGTAGTTAATTGGGACTTTCTGGCAGGTGCCGACTTGTGCACAGTGACGGGTTATACGACGTCGAGTTACGCGAGTTCTACTGTATTCATCATATTTTTCAAAACCAATTGAACAAGAATGTGTACTGTATATTACTTAGTATATCTATGAAGAATGATATCAGATTTATTGTACTTTGTAAAAGATATTGCGCCGAAAATATTTTTGGTTGGACCAAGAAACATTCAAGTTTTGTGGAAAAATAGCACAGCACCATATTAACTCATGATGATCGGGCTATCCCTCCCGTGAAGGCCGGGATTTCCAGTCGTGGCCCGAGCAAGGGGCCTGGTTCTATACCTGTGCCTCTTCGCCTCCTCCGTGCCGTGAACTATCACCATGAGATGGTTCATTGGTCAGATTGGACCTCCTGGCATTTTTTCGAGGTGGGGCCACGTCACTTTATATCAGAACTCTCAAAACTACACAATTTCATACTATTATATATCAAAATAAGTTTCTTTTAGGCATGTAATGATCGATGGAAAGGGGGCGTGTCAAATAAGTATCTTACAAAGTACAATAAACTTGGTATCTTTCTTCGTAGATACCGTAGAATCACCTTTCTCCGGTCAGTGTCAGATATGCAAGGCCTCTAATTATTCATTGGCTGTTCATGCCCATTTTCGTGAGCGGCCAATCACAGTTCGCCATGTAGTCCCAGGTGAAGTCATGCCACTGTGACGCGATGACTCCGCGGTGACGAAGGCGTTTCCCATTGAACTTTGAAGTTTATAATGAAGTGACCGGAGAAAGGTGATTCTACGGCATACTAAGTACACATTCTTATTTAATTGGTTTTGAAAAATATGATGAAGAATAATAAATATTGAGGTTGATAATTTAGAACGCTTCAAGACGAGATGGTGACTAGTCCTCTGTCCTTGAACAATGTGATCAAACTCCTCACAGCGCCACCTAGTCAGACAAGCACAGAGGACAAGTCTTCATCTCTAAAATACTAGTATCAAACCTGAATCAAACCTCTCACTCGAGTTTTCAGTAGAAGGGTCAGAGACTTCTGTATATTTTTTTCCTGGGGTCATCCCTCAGAAGTCAGGGGTCAGCCATGGTCAGTTCACAACATTGGGTGAATCTTTGTGCGTCGCACTGACTCCTGCTGGTTTTTTTGTGCTTCAGACTACGCACTTTGTGCGTATTTGACCCGAGACCTCGGGTCATTGCGAGCCCTGCCGAATATTTATCATTCTCTGTCATAATTTTCAAAACCAATTAAAGCGAATTGATAGCGGATTTTATTTACATTTGGCTGGTGTTTGTAAACACAAAATTTCAGCCAATCAGAATCTACGAACATTTCCTTGTTGACATTCTGGAGAATTTTTTTACATTTTTTCCCGCAAATCTGTCCCCTTTCAAATTCTATTTCTAAATCAAATGTTTTCGATATCAATTCGCTTTAAGAATGTGTATCTTTGTCAAATGCACTTACATATGTGCAATATTAGGTTCAACATAGCAATGTGAAGAGAGATAAAAACACGGTCAGCAGAATCGACTGTTAGTTTGGTTCCAGAACTCACCGCTAGGCGTAGAAGAGTTCGGTAGCTCGCTAATAACTGTGTTGCGTGCGATTGTAAAACAGACCCTGGCAGGCGGTGTACTATTGATTCGGAGGGTATCCTCTGTGACGTCAGACACAACAGATTTTGGTGTGTGTGGTCAAGGTCAAACGAGGCCGCTACCGAACTCTTCTGCGCCTAGCGGTGAGTTTGGGAAGCAAACTAAATCGGGACACCTTTAACCGGCCAGTAAAATTCTGATCTTTGTTATTTTGAAAATGGTATCCATCCAACTTTCATTTGCAGATGGACAGTGGTCTACAAGTCACCGTCCGAAGACAGGATACTTGAACGGTGGCAGATTCCCGGCATACACAGGTTCTCTACCTCACCTTGCCCGAAATATCTGACAGAATACCTAGGTACATATCTGAAGACCATACAGTCCACCACTGCCACGTTGAGTTCAGAATATATTCATGCATAAGATTATCACTTGATTGGTTTAGATAGAAACCTACCCTCTGCAAATATTTGTACTGTCAAACCACAATTAACAATATTCAAGACCTTGAAATCAAGTCTCACGTTTGGGTAAATAAGTAATTAAAATTCTTATGGATTTATTTTTTTAGTATTTTAAAGTTTCAATATATTTTTGGCTAATTTTGTAATAGATGCCAGCCCTCAATGATCTTCTCAGAGATGGCACTGCTGTGCCTCTGTCATTGCCTAGTGTAGTTTACTGATCACTCAAGAGATGGCACTGCTGTGCTATCTCTTGTAACTACATGTTCCTAGTACTGTAAACCGTGATATTTTCGCGACGCTAAATGTTCGCGATTTTGGTGATCTACGAATTTGCGAAGAATAAATATTCGCGATTGGAACCCTTCAGCTTCAAAATAATAATAAGAAGAGTAATTTTCGCGCGATTTATGTTCGCGTTTTGACCCTTGAACGCGAAAATAAAATGCACGCGAAAATTTCACGGTTTACAGTATTTCCCAGCTCTGCAAAGTAGGACATGTCTCTTAAGCCCAGTCAGTAGAATGCATGATTCAGAAACTAAGGACTCTGGTTCAAGTCCAGGTTATGACATTTCATTTGTTAAACCCAGTTGAGCTTCACCAGTATTTTTCAAGTTTTTGAAACACAGATGTCAAAACGTGGAGCCCATTCCTACATGGATGGCTAAATGACTCACTATCTTGCCAAACGGTTGTTGTTGATCCCAATGTTCCAACTAAGCACCCGAGTTGGAAATGAAGGTTTGTAGCGGAATGCCAGGAAACCCTCTCCCGAAGAGGCCGGGCCCCATACGCATCCACAACAGCTCCGGGGGCTTACTCGTGGTGGGCTGCACGCACTCAGTCCGCAACCAGGGGCAGCACAGCATAACTACTGCAGCCGTATTGCAACATAGCCTATGTGGCTCCCCTGTATTGGGCGTGGGCCGTCCAGAACCTGCTACCGACAATCATGGATCCACTACAAACAACGAGCCAACCATCCACTGCTTTCGCCTACCTCAAGGAGCGGTGCAAAGGTAGTAGGAATGGTAAAGACGTATAACCACCCGCCCAACTCCTCTATAACATCAACAAACTGTGTTTACTGCACCTTAGCAACGTGTGCCTACTAGGTCCACTCAACTAAATTCCCTTGAATTCGAGAGCAGAAGCATTCATATCAGCTTCTATGAATAAAAAATATAAAAGATCCAATATTATCCAGTGTCAAAAATCATTTTTTGTACTCCTGCGCTCTACCGACCAGACAAAAGTGACCTGTCCAACAATCTGGGCAAGAAATATGAAACACCCTCAGACAAAATGTCAGAGAAATTATTTACCATCATCAGCCAATTAAGGTGCCATCCTCGTGGCTTAAAACAACCGAAACAAAGGATAGAAGATATCAGAATACCGTACATATCACTCCGTGTTCAAACATGCAACTGTATTCTTCACTGTGATGTTGGTCGAAGTCCATTTGAAGATAGCTGACTGTTGGCCATAGTTGGGTTCAAATAGTAGCTGCTATTATCGTTCACGACATACAAGCTGAAGTCCAGTTTTTGATATGACCGATTGCAAAAATAGATAAGCCATAGTATAAGTCCGTTTGGGCCAAAATTCCGACGACGCATCTGTCATCCTCGTTTCCATCTGAAAAATGGAGAAGTTTGTAAGAAGGGTGATATTATCATGATTATTGTGACCCTCTCTAGCAAAAGTAGAGACATGTCGCAACCAAGGAAAGGGTTAATGACCTTACTAAGCAATACCGCATATACTCGCCTATTGGTCGACATCGCGCTCGCCGTTAGAAGGTGCTGAGGGTGGAAAGAAATGTCAGTGCTCGAAAAGTTCAGATGTTCAAAGGTAGCCGTTTGGCTAAATGTACATATTTACCATCATGATTTAATCAGTGTTGTCTCATAGGCGCATCAAGAAATTCAGTCTTTCAGGGTCGAACCATTTTGAAGAAGAGGAAGACTTCTCTGCCGTGGTTGGCATCATCACCGTTGTGTCACCATCATCGGTCAAGGTCATCTGAAATAGGAAAACTCAGCTATGATTCGCCACCAGAGGGCCACCAACCTTCACTGTAAGACTCGATCTCCCACTCAACAGATTTCTTGTAGGATAATAATAGCAATGTTGGTAGAAGACGGCAAGGTTGTAACCAGGTGTGGATCCAAGGGGGGCGCACCCCCCCTTTCGGCCGACAAATCTTTAAAATTGACCGTGAAATTCTGAAATTTGGAGCAAATCATTGAAACTGACCGCAGATTTCAATGTCTCTGGCATGGTGCGCCCCCTCTTTCCCGAAATCCTGGATCCGCCCCTGGTAACCTCAGATTATTTGAGGGAATGAGCATCCCTTACCTGAGTATCAAAATGTTGTACATCAGTAATGATGCTGGAGTTTTTGAAAGATTTGGGAAACTGACTTTATAAAATCCTCACTCACCAAATAATAAGCTTTTCTTGTTGTCTTTCTGAAGGAGACTTCAGTTCTTTCTACCATCACTCAACCAGTGCTAGGGTAGAAAACCACCTCAGTCTGAAAAAGGAGAATTCTCTTAGTAAAACAGTTGGCAGCCATTTTTCAAAACGAGTGCAAATGCCACAGCCCAGTGATCAACAGACATCTAAATTCAGTCCCTACTTGATAACCAGGGGCAGATAGAGGATTTGGGTGATTTGCGCTGGGAACATTTGAAATTTGCACCCAATTCCATAATTTCACGGTCGATTTTACAGATTTGTTGACCAAAAGGAGAAGCGCGCGCCTAGTGCGCCCCCCCCCTCCGGATCCATGCCTGGTAACTTCTTTTTATTTTGGCCTCTGCAAGACCTCTCCATTAGAAAAGTAAATTTTATCAACTTTCATGTATCCAGATGATGTTTTTAACTGGGCCAAAGAAAATTTCTAGGCCCAACACATGCCAGGTAGGCCTATTTTTCACCAGAGAGTGGGAAAATGCAATCAGAGTTTTTGCAGCTGAATCTAGAAATCAACATGGTCTAGGCCTAGGGCTGATTTCATCTTTTCAAGCACTAGGCCTAAGTTCTACCAAATTATGGGACAGGTCCATAGCCAGCAGAAGGACAGAGGGGCAAAAGCAAAGGCCCCATTAATATTTCAAAGATGCTTTTGTGCATATTTTGGCAGTAAAATGGCAATAAGTGCAGTTTTGCAACTCACCCACACCCAGGCTCCCACAGCACATGCCCAATGCTTTCCCCAAGAGAAAATGCTACCTAATGCGCCTGTTTGAGGTTGAGGGGCGCAATCTAATGAAATTTACTGTCATTTTGTCAACCTGGACAAGTGGAGGGATTCAAACTCATCGGAAAACCCTCCTCTCATCAGATTTGGGTGGGGAAAATGAGCGTCTCCCCAGGCGTAGCGGATAGACGCCATCTTGCGTAATACATTGTATACACTTATGCAAGTGCGGGTGAGACGCTGCAATTGACGAGCTCAAAATGAATAATCTGTTCGATTCAGAACAAATGAACGGATTCTGCGGGGGTTATGGGTATTGAGGGAAAGGATGGCATGCAGTTATTTCGGTTTACCTTGTCTTTTGTTGAGAACAAGCGGTGTTTTGCCGCCGAAAAAATCTCGGAAATCGGTCATTTTTTCTTCAACGTGCGGGCAGACGCGCGTCTCAAAAAAATTAGGCCCGTATCACTGCGCGCCCAGCATCTCTTATAAAAATCAAACAATTTCTTCATTTTATACGCAGAAAGAACCCACAATACGTGAAGAAAATATAAAAGGCCTACTTTTATTCAGGGACTTTGACATTTTGTTCACAAAATATTTCCTTTTTTTGAGAACTATAGATGTTGCGCAGGTATAAAATCCATCAAATCTGTGAGTTGTCGATTACCATATTTCGCATGGATATTTCCATATAACCTCCACAATTCACGCGAAAAATTCGTTCTGTATGTTTTCCCCCGTTTTTTCTGCCCAAAGTATCAGTCGAACTGTTTGTATTTGCATTTTGAACTTTCATTTATGGTCACTAAAAAGTTTTTGAAGGGAAACGCGCGACAGGGTTTAAATTTCCCGCAAAGATGACATTTTGACCATGACATCATCAAAATGATTTGTTCGTTATGCGCATGCGTCCACGTGGAGAGTGGCGGGAAATAATTT